>JARGCV010000499.1:90000-93698 GCA_034064705.1 Bothrops alternatus | reverse complement strand
TTCTCCAAATTCCTCAGCATTTCGGGTCCGTTTCGGCCGCTCCATTTTCACTCGCACTCGCAAAACAACACAAGAAAAACCCTGTTGAACCTCCAAGACAAAACAAACCAACAAAAACCAGAATCCCGAAGGAATTTTAGTCAGGAATCAGAGTTTATTCGTCCGAAGAAAATGGCAGAGGCACAAAACGAAAGCTTTTGAAAAGTGCTAAAAAAAAAAAAAAGCGGAGGAATCTGATTTTTTTTTTATAATGGTGAAATAAAACCGGGAGAAATGTTTTATTTATTTATTTATTTAAAATTCTGACCGCTGCTCCTTTGGGAACGCCTGCAAAGTGATGCTTTTTTCTTTTTTCTTTTTTAAAGAGAGGAATATAATAAATTCCTTTCCTTCAAATGCGAGCAGCCCGTGAAAGGAATTGCTGTGACCTTAAAGTCCCTTTTTTTGTTTTTTGTTTTGTTTTGTTTTTTGCTGGAATTCAGCCATTCGTAGTTTTCCCAGTTTGATTAATTGCTTCAGGAGCTTTTTCCCTAAATGCGGAAGGCATCCAGAAGCGATCCAGAAGCGAATTTGCGAGCTGAATTATGCCCGGGATGGGAATCTGCTCGGAGAATCAGCCTTGTACAAATGATATTCCCGTTTTTCCAAACTTTAAAGGGATGTCGTCTCCAAGAAAAGGCAAACACAAACAAACAAACAAAAATACGTGCATACGATACGCATTTCTGCTGTCTTTTGCTTTTCTGCAATTTAGCAAAGTATCTTCTGTAAACGTTTTAGTTGTGTTTGCTTTTTGTTTCTGGTTAATAATACGAAGCCCCCCTCCCCCATTATCGGACTGAGAGGCTTTTTTCAATTTCTTGAGTCTAGACTTCCTTGTGGTCTCCCATCCTGGGAACAACCAAGCGGAGACCTCCTTGCCTGTTTGATGGGGTGGAGGGGGACACCCATGTCCTTAATTTTCTCATTGAAATTTTATTTTTATTTTATTTTATTCCTTCCCTTTTAAAAAAAATCATCACTTTTCAAGCGATCCCAAAGGAGCAGCGGTCAGAATTTTAAACAAGAAAAACATTTCGTAACATAATACCACTATTATTTTCACCAGGGCAGAAAAACAAAAAAAAAAAAACAAAAATGCCTTTGTTTTATTTCGAAGCTGGTCAGTATGAAGCGGTTGGGAAGAAGGCAAGGCCGAGGCGGCTGGCTGAAGGCTTTATCTAAACAAGAACGGAGGAATATAAGTGCAATAATAAATTATATAAAAAAGAGCTTTTTCGCTCACGGAGCCCCCAGCTCCTGCCTCCATTCTATCTTTTGGTTCTCCAGAAAGATCTTCCTGTCCAGTCCGCTCTTCCTGCAGGGAGGCTGGACCCCACCAGGCCTGGAGAGGGTTAGGGGCGCCATGCAACCAGCCCCAAACGACCCTCACCCCCCACCTGTGCAAAAGGCTTTCCTTGACCCCAAACCGGCTCGGGGCAGGATTGAGCTTAGCAAGGCTCCCCACAGAACCTCCAGCCGGTTCAGAAAGACGAAGGAGCGATATAAAGACCAAGCGACGGTGGGGAGATGCAGCCCAGGGTCTGGGGAGGGCTAGGGTCCCCTGCGTGCCCGGGGGGGCCCTCTGGGCCAGAACTGCGCGGAGACGAAGGGACAAACCCCGCAGCCTGGAAGAGGCGAAGGCGGGCCAGCAAACTGGGGTTGAAGGGAGCCAGACCCGGCCAAACTCCCAAGCCGGGAATCGGGCCCTCTTGCAAAGGAGGGCAGGCGCAGCGCCCAGCCGCTTTGGGGTGGGGGGCGAGAGGAGGAAAGGGCGGGTGGGCTTTGTCCCCCTTTAGAAGGTTAATCCCCCCGCTACGCGTGGAAATAAAATAATCAAAGGGAGCGAAAAGGGCGGCGGGGAGCGAAGACAATTACGACCCTCCGGGGGGGGCAAATTAATTGCAGTAAAGCCGCCCCCCGCCCTTTAAGCTGTTGCAAGGAATATTTTCTCCCGCCCCGCAAATGCCCGAGCCGGTTCCGCAACCTGCGGCCGAGAGGCGAGGCCGAGGCCGCTTCCTCCTGCATTCCCTTCGGCCTCGCTTGGCCCAAGGCCCCGCTTCGGCCGCCGGCTCCTCTGCCCGCTCCCGGGCGTTGCGGGCCGGCCCTCCTTCCAGGCCCCGCCGCGGCTGGGAGGTCGAGCGAGACGGGCCAGGCTCCCCGGCTGGGGAAAGGGAAGGCGGGCCGTCGTTCCACGCCGCGGGAAGGCAGCCCTGGGCGAGGGGCAGGGCGCGCGTGGATCTTCCGCCCGGCTGAAATCCCCTCCATCATCCGCCCGCAGAGAGAGGGAGGGGGGGAGAGAGGGAGAGGTCACCGGTTCTCTTTCCGCAAACGGTTCGTTTGGAGCCAAGATTCGGTTCCAGAAAAGGCGAGCTTGGAAGGCCCCCAGGCGGGGAAGGGAGGGAAGGAGGGAGAGAGGGAAAGAAAGGAAAGAAAGAAAGAAAGAAAGAAAGAAAGAAAGAAAGAAAGAAAGAAAGAAAGAAAGAAAGAAAAGAAGAAAGAAAGAAAGAAAGAAAGAAAGAAAAGAAGAAAGAAAGAAAGAAAGAAAGAACGTGAAAGAAAGAAAGAAAGAAAGAAAGAAAGAAAGAAAAAAGACAGAGAAAGAAAGAAACAGAAAGAAAAGAGAGAAAGAGAGAGAAAGAAAGAAAAGAAGAAAAAAGGAAAGGACAGGACAAGACAGGAAAGGAAAGGAAAGGAGGAAAGAATAGAAGGAAGGAAAGAAGGAAGGAAGGAAAGAGAGAGAGAGGGAGGGAGGAAAAGATAGAAGAAAAGAAGGAAAGGACGTAAGGAAAGAAGGAAGGAAGAAAGGGAGGGAGGAAAAGATAGAAAGAAGGAAAGAAGAAAAGGAGGGAAAGAAAGGAGGGAGGGAGGAAAAAATAGAAAGAAGGAAAGAAAAGGAGGGAGGGAGGGAAGGAAGGAAGGAAGGAAGGAAGGAAGGAAAGAAGGAAGGAAGGAAGGGCAAAGCAGGGCAGGGCAGGGCAGGGCCGCCGAGGTGCTCTGCCTCCCTTTTCCCGGCGCCTTCGCGAGAAAGCCGCCTCCGGGGTCTCCGGCTCGGGCCAGAGGAAGCGCGGCGGGCCGTTCCCCGGTTGGGGAGGGGGCTGCAGGCTGGGAGGCGCCCTTGGCTCTGCGGCTGACGGCGGGGGGGGGGCCGGCGGACGGAGGAAGGCCTGGAGGAAGTTATCCCCCCCTCCCCGCCTCCATGCAGAAGTCGAGACAGACCTGGCTCTAAAGTGGACATTCAGCTGGGCTGTTGCCCCTTCGGAAGGCTTGTAGTGGGAAGCTGGGAAGAATCCCTTCCCCTCCCCCCTTTTCTCCTTGGGAGCCCTTCGGGACTGGAAGGAGCACTCCCCGTGGCCTCCTTTTCAAAGGAAACCGGCTGAGGCCCTCCAACGCTTTCCCCGTCCGGCCCTTTGCACCACCGTTGCGCTCTCTTGCTCCAGCCGGTCAAACCTCCTCCCTAAAACACGGTTCCCAGACCCCCCCCACTCCCCCCAGACCCCCCACTCCTCCCCACTCCCCCTCACCCCCAACCCTCCGAGGCTTCTCTCTTTGAGTTTTCCTCTTCCGGCTGAAGTTAGACCTCTTCATTGACTCTCCCCCAAATTACGCTGACCCAGAAGGCTGCCCTGCCCCGGAGGCGCGGGACTTAACTTCCCATA
>JARGCV010000499.1:0-85000 GCA_034064705.1 Bothrops alternatus | reverse complement strand
TTTGCCCCCCCCCACTTTCTGCCCGGCTGTCTTGGGGATGATGGGAGGTGTAGTCCGGGCGAGGGTGATCGCCTGGGAGGTTCCCCTGGCACTGGACAATCGGCAAGGCTATTTTTAAAGGGGGGGGGAGTCCGAAAGTCCGGGGACCCTTCTATGGGACCACTGACCCATTGAAGGGGAGAAAGAAGCTGGGCGCATCCTACAACTTGTATATTTATTTAAAACATCTATACAGCCGCCCAGAGCTGGTTGAAAGGTGGGCGGCTGTATCAATCTTTTAAATAAATGAATAACGCGGTATATTCTGGGTGTAAAAAGCCCCCCCCCCTCTCCCCGCGATCTGGATGCGATCTCTGTTTCCACCGTGCCTAAATACACACACACTGGGAACTGCGCTGGATCCAAAATCCGACGCCCCGCCCGCCTTTGGGAGGGTTGTTCTCTCCGCTGCAAAACGTAACAAAGAAAAGCAAAGAAATGGGGAGAGAGATAATCCTCCCCTGGCATGTCAAGTCTAGCTGCAAGGTCTCCCCGGTAAGGAGCAGCGGAGCCAGCTTGCTCGGGAAGAGGCCCGCCGTTCAGACGGCGCCGTCCTCGCGTAAACGACGCCAATCGCGCGATTCCGTCACTCACCCTCCCTGTGGACAGGTAAGGTGTGTCCACGCAGCCAGACGCAACGGGAGATGGATTGGATTACAGCAGAAAGAAAGAAAGAAAAAAAGAAAGAAAGAAAGAAAGAAAGAAAGAAAGAAAGAAAGAAAGAAAGAAAGAAAGAAGAAAAAAGAAGAAAAAAAGAAAGAAATAGAAATAGAAAGAAATAGAAAGTAGAAAGATAGAAATAGAAAGAAAGAAAGAAAGAAAGATAGAAAGAAAAAGAGAAATGGAAAGAAAAATAGAAAGAAATAAAAAATAGAAATAGAAAGAAATAGAAAAACTAGAAAGAAATAGAAAGTAGAAAGACAGAAATGGAAAGAAAGGAAAATGAAAGAAAGAAAGAAAAATAGAAATAGAAAGAAATAGAAAAATAGAAATAGAAAGAAATAGAAAGTAGAAAGACAGAAATAGAAAGAAAGGAAAATGAAAGAAAGAAAGAAAAATAGAAATAGAAAGAAATAGAAAAATAGAAATAGAAAGAAATAGAAAGTAGAAAGATAGAAATAGAAAGAAAGGAAAAAGATAGAAAGAGAAAGAAAAAGAGAAATGGAAAGAAAAATAGAAATAGAAAAATAGAAATAGAAAGAAATAGAAAAAATAGAAAGAAATAGAAAGTAGAAAGATAGAAATAGAAAGAAAGAAAGGAAAATGAAAGATAGAAAGAAAGAAAGAGAAAGAGCTAGATAGATAGAAAGAAGGAAATGTCGGAAGAAGGGAGGGAGGGAGAAAAAGATAGAAGGAAAAGGAAGGAAGGAAGGAAGGAAGGAAGGAAGGAAAAACACTAATAGGGTTTTACTGATAAACAGCTGGAGAACAAAATATCACAAAATCCAAAAACCTGCAAAATAGAAGGACGGTGGCAAAAGCACGGAAAGGCGGTCCCAACAGCGATAGGCGCCTTGGGTGCAGTCCCAAAACATCTGGAGCAGCTCTTGAACACCATCAGGCGGGCATTGACAAACCCACCCTCAGTCAGTTACAAAAGTCAGCTTGACTTGGACCAGCTGACCTGGGGGGGAGGGGTCTCCAAAATCGGCAACTTTTAAGACTTGGGACTTCAACTCCCAGGATTCTCCAGCCAGGCAAGTCTGGAAGTTGGGACACCTGGCTTAGATCCTGCAAAGATAATAATAAAGTTGGAAGGGGCCTTGGAGGTCATCTAGTCCAACCCCCTGCTCAGGACGGAAACCCTATACCATTTCAGAGAAATGGCTGTCCAGCCTCTTCTTAGATGCTTCTAACTCCGTCAAACGACCACATCTGCCTATCCCAGATGCTGGGGAAGGACTCCAGAGGTGGGCAAAAATGCCAAACCCAGCCTGAACATCTGGCTGACTGTGCAACAAAACCCTCATAATAAGCATCGAGGCATTGACAAATTCCCCACCAGTCAATTGCAAAAGGCAGCCTGACTCGGAACAGCTGACATCCTGCAACGGTACTTCTAACCCCATTAAACAACCACATCTGCCTATCCCAGGATCCTTGGGGTAAGATCTTAGCCTAGTCCTGCAATTCCCGCGGAATTCTGGGAGCTGAAGTCCAAGCTGAAAGTTGCTGAGAAATTCTGCCTTATGGGAAATCTCATAGGGATCTCTGCAACATCACCCCGGAGCGGAAGAAGCACAACAACTAACACTAGTGCAGGGGTAGGCAACCTTGGCTCTTTTGTGACTCGTGGACTTCAACTCCCAGAATTCCTGAGCCAGCCATGGCTGGCTCAGGAATTCTGGGAGTTGAAGTCCACGAGTCACAAAAGAGCCAAGGTTGCCTACCCCTGCACTAGTTAGCATCAGACACCTGGTGGAGTTCACACTCAGCCCAGGGAACCCAAAAGCCCATCATTCCCCAACATAGCCTATACATGACGACTCCTGTCCTACTCTGACAGTTTGAGGAATTATGGAAGTTGTAGTTCAACAGTTGGAGGGGCCAACAGCGCCACCTGCCTGTGGTTTTTAGAGCTTTTCTTCTCAAGCTGCCCCACCCTCTCGGTTGTTAAGTTTTAATCTTTCAATTCTCATTTTGGGTTTTGGGTTTTGGTTTTTTTTAGAACTTTTAAACTTTATATTACATGGCATGGCATCCAGAGTCACTGTATCAGTGAGATGAGCGGCACAGAAATTTAATAGATAAATCACAAATATTAGCTGGGTAGGGCTATATAGAGAAACAGTCATTTTCATGTGGAAGAACGTGACTTATTTCTAAATTTGATTTTTATGTCTGCGGGCCCCCATTTGCAAAAATTCTGAAGCTGGCAACTGAACTGCTTTGACGGCTCTCTCTTATCCTTTTATTATTGGTTATATCTTTTTTTCCCAAATAGGGACACGGAAATTATATACGGTATTCCAGAAGCAGATGCATAATGCATTTACATGAGGGCATTGCTGGGCTGGCAATTTTGGCAGGATAACTGAGAATGGACCTTGGAGGTGGAGGACTAACAGGGGAGAAAGGAGAGTCGACGGTAGCTGAATCGCCTCTGTTCTTATTTATCTGTATCCCACCTTTATTATTTTTTTTACAAATAAGGCAGTGAACATCTCCAACATGTCTTCCTGTTTTGCCCACAACGACAACCCTGTGAGGTTGGTTGGGCTGAGAGAGAGTGACTGGCTCAAAGTCACCCAGCTGGCTTTCATGGCTAAGGCAGGACTAGAACTCCCAGTCTCCTGGTGATTGGCCCAAAGTTACCCAGTTGGCTTTCAGGCCTAAGGCGGGACTGGAACTCACCGTCTCCTGGTGTATGGCCTAAACTCACCCAGCTGGCTTTCAGGCCTAAGGCAGAACTAGAACTCAGAATCTCCTGGTGATTGGCTCAATGTCACCCAGCTGGTGTTTCATTTCATTTTCATTTCATTTATTTCGACTTATATGCCGCCCTTCTCCCCAGACTCAGGGCGGCTCACAACAGAAATATAAGTACAAAATACATAGGTCACTTAAAAAATGGTACAATATGAAACTATGAAACTATAAAAACTATACTCACTCATACAACATACACTCCCAATCAAAGGCCCAGGGGCAGAGCGCAGCTCACACGCCCCAGGCCTGTCTGCAAAGATGTGTTTTTTAAAAGTTTACGGAAAGCTAGGAGGGAAGGAGCAGTACGAACCTCTGAGGGAAGTTGGTTCCAGAGGGCTGGGGCAGCAACAGAGAAGGCCCTAACCCTAGGTCCCGTCATATGGCACTGGCTAAGACAGGACTACAATCCACAAGTCTCTGGTTTTCTAGCGTGGTGCTTGGTTCTCATTTAAAAAAAAAAACAAAACAAAAATGAATTTGGATTTGAACATGTCACACGGGTGGAAATCGTTGTGTTTGACAAACACTGTCGCGCTCAAGAAGGAGACGAAGAGAGTCTTGGCACCAGGATGGAGTCAGGATTCGAAAGGCCTTCAGACAGACAGACCTTCCCCCCCCCTTTGTCCAGCCTGATCAGCCCAGGTTTGGCCTGCTTGCGCACCCATCCGCAGGTCTTCTCCGTAGGTTCACAAGTTGCTTGTGGAACTGGACTCTGACGCAGCCTCTCTCGGGGCAGCGTCGGCCTTCAAGGGCAGCCTTCGATAGGAGAAGCAGAACCGTCCAGCCAGAGGCGTTTCGGGGTTCTCTCCATTCAGCTGTGGAAAGACCAAGAAAGCTAGTCAGAAGAACCTCAGGCATCTACTTCAGAGGTAGGCAACCTGGGCTCTTTTATGACTGGTGGACTTCAACTCCCAGAATTCCTGAGCCAGCCATGCTGAGGGGAAAGGGAGGTTTCCAAGCTGAGCCAGGCTGGCTGAGGAATTCTGGGAGTTGAAGTCCACGGGTCACGAGGGGGCCATAGTTCCCCCATGCTGGCTCAGGAATTCTGGGAGTTGAAGTCCACGAGTCATGAGGGGGCCATAGTTCCCCCATGCTGGCTCAGGAATTCTGGGAGTTGAAGTCCACGGGTCATGAGGGGGCCATAGTTCCCCCATGCTGGCTCAGGAATTCTGGGAGTTGAAGTCCACGGTTCATGAGGGGGCCGTAGTTCCCCCATGCTGGCTCAGGAATTCTGGGAGTTGAAGTCCACGGGTCATGAGGGGGCCATAGTTCCCCCCATGCTGGCTCAGGAATTCTGGGAGTTGAAGTCCACGGGTCATGAGGGGGCCATAGTTCCCCCATGCTGGCTCAGGAATTCTGGGAGTTGAAGTCCACGGTTCATGAGGGGGCCGTAGTTCCCCCATGCTGGCTCAGGAATTCTGGGAGTTGAAGTCCACGGGTCATGAGGGGGCCATAGTTCCCCCCATGCTGGCTCAGGAATTCTGGGAGTTGAAGTCCACGGGTCATGAGGGGGCCATAGTTCCCCCCATGGTGGCTCAGGAATTCTGGGAGTTGAAGTCCAAGGGTCATAAAGCGGCCTAGGCCTAGGCCAGAGTTAGGCAACCTTGGCTCTTTTATGACAACTCCCAGAATTCCTGAGCCAACATGGGGGAAACTATGGCCCCTTCATGACTGGTGGACTTCCAACTCCCAGAATTCCTGAGCCAGCCATGCTGAGGGGAAAGGGAGAGGTTTCCAAGCTGAGCCAGGCTGGCTCAGGAATTCTGGGAGTTGAAGTCCACCAGTCATAAAGCGACCTAGGCCTAGGCCAGGGGTAGGGAACCTTGGCTCCTTTATGACTGGTGGACTTCAACTCCCAGAATTCCTGAGCCAGCCATGCTGAGGGGAAAGGGAGAGGTTTCCAAGCTGAGCCAGGCTGGCTCAGGAATTCTGGGAGCTGAAGTCCACGAGTCATAAAGCGGCCTAGGCCTAGGCCAGAGGTAGGCAACCTTGGCTCTTTTGTGACTGGTGGACTTCAACTCCCAGAATTCCTGAGCCAGCCACGCTGAGGGGAAAGGGAGAGGTTTCCAAGCTGAGCCAAGCTGGCTCAGGAATTCTGGGAGTTGAAGTCCACCAGTCATAAAAGAGTCATGGTTGCCTACCCCTGGTCTACTTGAACCAAAGAAAGCTTTTCTGATGCCAAAGCAGACCCGGGGGGAGGGAGCTGGTCACTGTGTCTCTGCATGAATGACTGCTCTGGTCTTAGAATAGAATAGAGCTGGAAGGGACCTTGGAGGTCTTCTACTCCAACCCCCTGCTCAAGCAGGAGACCCTATGCCATTCCAGACAAGGGACTGTCCAGTCTCTTCTTAAAAGCTTCCAGTGATAGAGCACCTACAACTTCTGGAGGCAGGTTGTTCCACTGGTTAATTGTTCTCACTGTCAGGAAATTTCTCCTTAGTTCTACTTTGCTTCTGAATAGAATAGAATAGAATGGGATAGGATAGGATAGGATAGGATAGGATATGGTAGGGTAGGGTAGGGTAGGGTAGGGTAGGGTAGGGTAGGGTAGGGTAGGATAGGATAGAATAAATATTGGAGAATAAAATGGAATGGAATGGAATGGAATGGAATGGAATGGAATAGAATAGAATAGAATAGAATAGAATAGAATAGAATAGAATAGAATAGAATAGAATAGAATAGAATAGAATACCAGAGGGCAGGACAAGAAGCAATGGATGGAAGCTGATCAAAGAGAGAAGCAACCTGGAATTAAGGAGAAACTTCCTAACAGTGAGGACAATGAACCAGTGGAACAGCTTGCCTCCAGAAATCGTGGACGCTCCATCACTGGAGGTTTTTAAGAAGAGACTGGAGAGTCAATTGTTTGAGATGGTATAGGTTTTCATGCTTGAGCAAGGGGTTAGACTAGAAGACCTCCAAGTTCCCTTTTGACTTTGTTATTCTGTTGTTCTGTTTGTCACACTAACTGAACAAGCCAATACTGAAAAGAAAGCTGTGCAAGCTTTAATTTCATCACCAGGGCCACCACCTTGACCACCTCTTGATCCCTGGATACCTCTGGAATCTAGCTATGGGAAGGCAGCTGTTGTGTTGATGAAAAGGCTGCCCCAGAGGTATCTTTCCCAGCCTGTAATTTGAGATGGATCTAGAGGCCTCGTCCTTCAAGCCTTTGGTTTTTCTGCCCACTGTGGACCTTTTGTGGGTATCTGAGAATTTGAACCAGGAGACCCTCAGATTCCAGAGGCAACGTGATATCTGGGACACCGTGACCACCATTCCCTGGTTCTGGATGTCCAGGGACTTCTAGCTGGCTCAAAAGGCAACTGCTGATGGATGGATGGATGGATGGATGGATGGATGGATGGATGGATGGATGAATGGATGGATGGATGGATGGATGGATGGATGAATGGATGGATGGATGAATGGATGGATGGATGGATGAATGGATGGATGGATGGATGGATGGATGGATGGATGGATGGATGGATGGATGGATGAATGGATGGATGGATGGATGGATGGATGGATGGATGGATGGATGGATGAATGGATGGATGGATGGATGGATGGATGGATGGATGGATGGATGAATGGATGGATGGATTTTGAAGGCCATCCCTACTTTGGGCATCTTCTATTCTTATGTTCTCCTGGCCAAACAAACTTGCCAGCCTTTTCAAGGAGGCTGTGCTTTGTCTGGTCAAGATTCCTAGGCCTAAACGGTGACCTTGGGTGCCCAACATCTCCCCACCCCACTGATGATGGATGGCATCTTCTGAAATCCTTGGCTGATAGCCCTATTGCCCTGGAGAGGCTAGGAGAAATGTTCAGACTATATATTAAAATCTGGCCATCTTCTTTCCAATGGCCTGCTTCTCTTTTCGAAGCCTGGTGGCCTTCAACCCCGTTGCTTCGACACGGAGAAGAAACGGTCAAGAAGTTCTTCCAGATCCAAGCTCTGAGCAGGATTTCTCCCCAGCCGCGAGACGGACCTGGATCACGTCTTCTCTGTTTTCGGCCTGCTGCACCTCCTCCTTGCTGCTCTTCTCTTTCGTCCACGTTACACATTTTTGGTACATCCTGCAAAAGATTTATCGGTGAGACGGCACCGTCAGCTATCGCCCAGCCGCCAACTCGGATGGTTTCGTCCTGCGAGAACGGGAGACCCCGAAGGACAGATCGGGCCACCAGGTCAGCTAATGAAGAGTTCTCCAAACGAACGTGAATTTGGGCAAACGCCAGGAGACACTGGAGGATGGGGGACCTGGCGTACCGTGGTCCATGGGGGTCCTTCTCCTAAGGTAGGGGGTCTCTGAAGTTAAGCAACTTTAAGACTTGTGGACCAACTCCCCAGCAATGCTGGCTGGCAAATTCTGGGAGTAGAGTAGAGTAGAGTAGAGTAGAGTAGAGTAGAGTAGAGTAGAGTAGAGTAGAGTAGAGTAGAGTAGAGTAGAGTAGAGTAGAGTAGAGTAGAGTAGAGTAGAATCAAGCTGGAAGGGACCTTGGAGGTCATCTAGTCCAACCCCCTGCTCAAGCAGGAGAACCTACAGCATTTCCAACATTAACCAACCCATTATGGTTATGGGATAGTTTTTGGCAGAAACCGGTTTCTGGGGGAGGGGGGAGTCATATATATCTCAGTCACGTGACCAGGAGACATTGCAAACCTCCATAAATGCAGGTCACATGACTCGGGGAGAAGCCCTGGGAATTTCAGAACGGGTTCATAATTACCTTCATGGGGTGGGGGGTGGGGGGGTGTCTGTCGTAACTTGGAATAATAGCTAAACAATCGGCTGTAATTCGAGGACTAACTCTATGGGCATAGCTAACCTGTCCGTCAGGCTAAAGGGGAGCTTGGGAGGGGCTCTGCCCCACTCCTCAAAGACCCCTGCCTGAGTCTCACCGGGAGCCGTTGTTACGCAATCCAAGGACCAGCCCCCCCAGGACAGCTACGCAGACCAAGGCAGTGGCGATCCCAGCCCAGATCTTGAAGATGGTCAGTTCAGAGAGGCCTGCGGGAAAAGAGAAGAAGAGGCACGGGGTCTTTAACAGAGTAACAGAGCTGGAAAGGGACCTTGGAGGTCATCTAGTCCAACCCACTGCTCAGGCAGGAAACCCTATACCATTTCGGACAAATGGCTGTCCAGTCTCTTCTTAAAAACCTCCAGTGTTGGAGCATTCACTGCTTCTGGAGGCAGGCAGTTCCGCTGGTTAATTGTTCTCACTGTCAGGAAGTTTCTCCTTAGTTCCAGGTTGCTTCTCTCCTTGGTTAGTTTCCATCCGTTGCTTCTTGTCCTGGCTCTTTTTGAGACTAAATTGACCCCCTCCTCTTCCTTGTGATAGCCCCCCAAATATTGGCACGCTGCTATCATGTCACGCCTGGTCCTTCACTTCGTTAGACTAGACCAGGGGTAGGCCACCTCGGCTCTTTTATGACTCATGGACTTCAACTCCCAGAATTCCCCAGCCAGCCATGCTGAGGGGAAAGGGAGGTTTCCAAGCTGAGCCAGGCTGGCTGAGGAATTCTGGGAGTTGAAGTCCACGAGTCATGAGGGGGCCATAGTTCCCCCATGCTGGCTCAGGAATTCTGGGAGTTGAAGTCCAAGGGTCATAAAGCGGCCTAGGCCTAGGCCAGAGATAGGCAACCTTGGCTCTTTTATGACTCGTGGACTTCAACTCCCAGCATTCCTGAGGCAGCCATGCTGAGGGGAAAGGGAGAGGTTTCCATGCTGAGCTAGGCTGGCTCAGGAATTCTGGGAGTTGAAGTCCACGAGTTATAAAAGAGCCGAGGTTGCCTAGCCCTGGATTAGACCTACCCAATTCCAGCCACTGTTCTTTGTGTGTTTTCGCCTCCAGTCCCCTCATCATCTTTGTTGCTCTTCTCTGCCCTCTTTCTAGAGCCTCAACACCTTTCTCAAGAAGTTCTTCCAAGTTCACCAAACGCACGGCTGTAAGTCAAGGACTGCCTCTCTGCATCAGCTCCACTGGCATTGACCCAGCTAGTGAGTCTAGAAGTGGAAGTCTGGCTTCTCCAGAAGTTGCAAATTGGAGCGGTCCAATCTACGATACATCTTCAGCTCTGAAGCCCCCCCCTTATCTTCATCCTGTCTCTCTAGGGCAGCAGTTCTCAACCTTTTCCAGGGCTCGACCCCGGCCCGCATCACGCATGCGCAGCGCGACGGCCCGCATCGCAAAGGGGAAAAAAATGGCGGACCAAAAAAAAAATAATAAAAAAATGGCCGACAAAAAAAAATGGCGGACCAAAAAAAAAAAATGGCAGGCCCGCATCGGGCATGTGCGGCGCGATGGCCCGCATCGCAAAGGGGAAAAAAATGGCGGACCCCCCAAAAAATAATAAAAAAATGGCCGACAAAAAAAAAATTGCCGACCAAAGAAAAAAAAATGGTGGGCCCGCATCGCGCATGCGCGGCCCGACGGCCCGCATCGCAAAGGGGGAAAAAATGGTAACCCCCCCAAAAATGGCCGACCAAAAAAAAAATGGGCAAGGATCCCCAACCTATAGGCCACCGCCCGCTACCGGGCTGCATGAGTGGCTGGGCAGCGTACATGCATGTACACACATGCACACCCTCCTCCACTTGCGCTGGCATCGCAGCAAGTGCTGTGCGGGCGCTAGCGATGTGGCGAGAGTTGCACTCGCGGTCCCGTTTGCTTCACACTGGATGCTCCTGTTGTGTGCGCGCTCGCACAGGCGTCTCCCTCTCTCCCTCCTCCCCCAGGCCACCAACCGACAGAAGTTGGGGGACTCTGCTCTAGGGAGTCCACTTACATCTTGCATTGAAGGCGGTGCTGCTGGTCGCATTGCCCAGTATGTTGTGAGCTTGACACACAAAATGCCCTGAATCTTTGGCAGTGAGGTCCTGAATCTCCAGTCTCAGGCTGTTATCGGAGTAGAAGGTGTGGAAACGCTGACCGGCTGGTGACCAGCTTTTGGGGTCAGCCCGTTGACCTCTGTATATGGCCAGCCTGGCAGATGGGTAGCTGTCCACTTTGCAGGTGACGATAGCCAGGTTCCCATTCTGAGTGTCCAGGTAAACGGTCAAGGAGGGCTGTTCAGGCGCATCTACATTAACGAGAACATCAGAGCTTCCTTGGTCAACAGCCCAAGTCACGCGGAGATAAACAACGTTTACACACCATTCCAATGAGACCAACCCAAAAAGCTAAAGGACCGTAGCACCTCCTTGCCAGCAATCAACCCTCACGTCGGCAGAGGTGAACACCATGATGAACACCAGAACAAAAATCAAGCAATAAAGAATAACCCAATCAAGGAACGATCCACTCCGGCAAACAATCAAAGGGTAAACAACAGCCTAATCAAGGAATCGCCAAGAACACGCCCACCAACTTCTAGCACTGATGATGTTACCTAGGTGGGTGATGAAACATCTGCAGGGAAACCACCAAGCTCAGAGAGCATCAAGGACACCATGGTCTCTTTCCTCCTCCTCCTCCTCCTCCTCCTCCTCCTCCTCCTCCTCCACCACCACCACCACCACCACCACCACCACCACCACCACCACCACCTTCTCCTTCTCCTTCTCCTCCTCCTCTTCTCTGCAAACCCCACTCCCTTCTAGCACTGATGATGTTACCTAGGTGGGTGATGAAACATCTGCAGGGAAACCACCAAGCTCAGAGAGCATCAAGGACACCATGGTCTCTTTCCTCCTCCTCCTCCTCCTCCTCCTCCTCCTCCTCCTCCACCACCACCACCACCACCACCACCACCACCACCACCACCTTCTCCTTCTCCTCCTCCTCTTCTCTGCAAACCCCACTCCCTTCTAGCACTGATGATGTTACCTAGTTCGGTGATGAAATGTCTGCAAGGAAACCACCCAGCTCAGAAAGGACCAAGGACCCTATACTCTCCTCCTCCTCCTCCTCCTCCTCCTCCTCCTCCTCCTCCTCCTCCTCCTCCTCCTGCTCCAACCTCACTCCCTTCTGGCACTGATGACATTGATCATTCATAAGGAGGCAAAGTTGCACACCACATTCTAAAGCCACAATACTTACAGTGCACCTTCAGACGGACTACGGCTGAGGTCAGGCTGCCTGTTCTTCCAGTTGCCCGGCACTGGTAGTCACCCTTGTCATCCTTAGTCACCCCGTTCAACAGGAGGGACTGATCCGGGCTATCCCAAAGCCACTGGCTGTTCTTGTACCAGGTGTAATTCATGGGCTCCACTACATGGCTGGCTATCTCACAGGTCAGGTTGGCCGTAGCACCTTTGTAAACATCTGGGGATGGGTCAACGATGATTCTTGCACCTGAGGAGGTTAAGAGCAGACAAGGGATGCCAATAGCCCAGCCTCTTTGCTGGCTTGTTCTTCCTCTTCTCTTATCTGCACTTCTCTCTTCCCTGTGTCGAGAGGACTATGTTCCCACAACCCAATCATTGGGTTAAGCTGGGCTAATGTTAATCTGAGTTCGTTTAGGTGTTGTGTAATGCAGCCCCTCGGGTGAGATCTTCAGCCAGCCTAGCCTGGAGAGTAGAACATGCTTCAATTCAGAAACCGGATTAAGCATCTTGTGTGAACGCGGCCACGTTGTGGACTGCAACCAGGTTCAGTATGCTGAAACGGTTTCCCACTGAAAGTCAACCTTATCGTGCCTTCCGGTTCCACAGAGACAAGGTTCGCTTTGGATAGTGAGACGGGCAGAGAAGACTGTACGTTAATTTTAATAAACGGATGGATGGATGGATCAGAAAGAGGAGAAGGAGGAGGAGGAAGATGAAGAGAAAGAAGAAGCGGAAGAGAAAAAGAAGGAGAAGGCTGCATCCTGCAGAAGAACTTAGTCTACAACTCCCATCATCCCGAGCCATCTAACACACACCACTGGGTTGGAGAACTTTGGCTTACAGTAGAAAGAGGAAGTGTGTGACAGATTTTATCTTCCTGGGCTCCAAGATCATCGCAGACGGGGACTGCAGCCAAGACATTAAAAGACGCTTGCTCCTGGGGAGGAAAGCTGTGGTAAATCTAGACCGCATACTAAAAAGCAGAGACGTCACCCTGCCAACATAAGTCCGTAGAGTCAAGGCCATGGTTTCCCCAGTTGCAATGTACGGCTGTGAAAGTTGGACCCTAAGAAAGGCTGAGCAACAAAGAATGGAGGCCTTTGAACTCTGGTGCTGGAGAAGACTCCTGCGAGTCCCTTGGACTGCATGGTGATCCAACTGGCCAGTCCTGGAGGAGATCCACCCCAACTGCTCTTTAGAAGGCCAGATCCTGAGGTTGAAACTCAAGTCCTTTGGCCACCTAATGAGAAGGAAGGACTCCCTGGAGAAGAGCCTGATGCTTGGAAAGATGGAGGGCAAGAGAAGAAGGGGACGACAGAGAAGGAGGAGGCTGGAGGGAGTCACTGAAGCAGGAGGCGTGAGCTTCAATGGACTCCAGAAGATGGCAGAGGACAGGAAGGCCTGGAGGAACGTGTTCCATGGGGTCATGATGGGTCGGACACCACACCGCAACTAACAACAAGAAGAAGAGGAAGAGAGGAGAAGGGAGGGAGGAGAAGAAGGATTACTCACCTGGCACACCAAAGTGTATCGATGCTGTAGAGGTCCCATAGGTGTTGTTCGCTGTGCAGCGGTATTGTCCCTCGTCCTCCTGAAGGACCTTCTGGATCTCCACTTTCAGGAAGTTGTGAGAGGCCTGAACGACATACCGTTGACCGGGCAAGTTCCCCGAGGTCCTGCTGGAGGCCACCAGCCTGTTTCCCCTGTAGAGTGTCAGCTCCGAGGGTGGGTAGCTCTCCACCACGCACTGCAGGACTGCCTGGTTCCCAGACGGGATTTCCAGGAAGGAAGTGAGGATGACCTTCTTTGGCTCGTCTGTGGAGGAGACCAGGTACAGAATGTCAACTGTGGAAAGGAGAAGCTGCTTCTGGAGCAGGCAGTGGCCACCGGCTGCACACTAGGATCTGGTGCAGGCAGTCCTCGAATTAATTTAGTGACCGTTCAAAGTTGCCACGGCTGTGAAAAAAGTGAGCATTTTTCACATCACCACTGCAGCATCTCCAGGGTCACGTGATCAAAATTTGGAGACTTAGCAACTCCTCCTCCTCCTCCTCCTCCTCCTCCTCTTCCTTGTCTATCTTCTCCTTTCTCCCTCCCCCTCCTCCTCCTCCTTGTGTATCTTGTACTTTCTCCCTCCATCTCCCTCCTCCTCCTTCTCCTCCTTCTCTTCTCCTCCTTCTCTTCCTTGTCTATCTTCTCCTTTCTCCCTCCTCCCCCTCCTCGTGTATCTTGTACTTTCTCTCTCCATCCTCCTCCTCCTCCTTCTTCTCCTCCTTTTCTCCTCCTTCTCTTCTCCTCCTTCTCTTCCTTGTCTATCTTCTCCTTTCTCCCTCCTCCCCCTCCCCCTCCTCCTTGTGTATCTTGTACTTTCTCCCTCCCTCCCTCCTCCTCCTCCTTCTCTTCTCCTCTTCCTCCTCCTCACTCACTCACTCACTCAGGAGTATATCCATGACCTCACAGATCAATCATTATAGGGCATGAGTGTAAAATAGCACCTCCAGGGCCCCCCAAACTCATCTTGCCAAAAGGGTCCGATCCCCTTTTGAGCCTGATGACCTCCATACCTGCTGAAGCCTCCCCACTACCTTCTCCAGTCAAGAGTTCAGATTTCCCCAAAGAGCAAAGTCAACAGGGCTGAGGAGTGACTGCTACGGGTCTGATAGCGCGTAGGAGCCAGCCAGACAGGAAGTTGTGTCCTTCACCACAAAGCCGGAGGTACTCACGGTGCACATAGAGAGTGACGGCTGGAGAGGTCCTGACGCCCCGCTCGTCTTGAACCTGGCACACGTAGGATCCCATGTCCCGGGGAGTAACAGCGCGGAGTAGGAAGGAGGTGGCCGGACCATCTCCCAACCATCTGGCGTCCTTGTACCAGGTGTAGACGGCGGAGGGCTGGAAGCTGGCATCTTGGCAGATCAGAGAGACATGCTGTCCTTCATGCACCTCTGGGATAGGATCGATCACCAGCCTGATAGCTACCCGGGGAAAAGAACGGCGAAGCTGGAGTGGACGGAGGGCAGAGGTTCTCCAGCTCCCCTCAGGCCCAGTCAGCAGACGGAGTGAGCGTCCTCAACCATCGCCCCTAAGTGGCCTCCTTCCCATCTTCTGAACCTTCCCCAACTTTTCAAACATCTGACGGATCAGAAGGAGACCCACCTTCTACAGCACAGAGGACCTCTTTCTCCTACGGCAGAGGAAGCCAACATGAAGAGGACAAGGGAGGATAACCGCTTGTTCTTATGGTCCAGTGAACCAGTGGAACAGCTGGCCACCAGAAGTTGTGGGTGCTCCATCACTGGAGGCTTTCAAGAAGAGATTGGACAGCCCTTTGTCTGGAATGGGAGAGGGTCTCCCCCTTGAGCAAGTGGTCAGACTAGAAGACCTCCAGGGTCCCTCCCAACTCTGTTATTCTATGGCAGGGCTTTTCAACCAGCGGTATGAGTACCACCTGGGGTCCATGGGCACCTGGCAGGTGGGACGCGACCATCCTAGAAAAGGGGTAATGGAGGAGGGGAATGAGCTGAACCGGGGGCAGCACCGCACAAGCCTGAGCGAGAGACGGCTGGAGCTGCAGGGCTGTCGGGGCTCAGTGGAAGCGCCAGGATCAGTGCCAGGCTCCAGCTGGAGCTCAGCGCTGATCCTGGTGCTTCCGCTGAGCCCTGAAGAAGCGCCGATCAGCTGGAATGTTGCAGCCTCTCCAGGGTCTTGTGATTTACATTCAGATGCTTGGCCACTGATTCATATTTATGACGGTCACAGTGTCCCAGGGTCATGTGAAGGGACCAAAACCTGCTGCAACCACCCAGCAGACGGGGGGGGGGATAAAAACCAAACACCCCCCACCCCACCCCCACTACCAATCCTTAACAAAAATGCTCACAACAATGGAAACCTCAGACAGGAGGAAGAGCGCCGCCGGGCGGGCAGGCAGGTGTCTTGCTCGGCTGTGGCTTGAGGGGCACCTTTTTCAGTGCCATTGTAACTTCAAACAGTCACTAAGTGAACTGTTGTAAGTCGAGGACTACCTGTACTTCATCACTTTTTTCCTTTTTTTTTGGTCATCAAGTTTTTGACACTTTGCTAGGCGACTGGGTACAATGGGTTGAAAAGCCCTGTTCTATGTTATACAGGTAAGTCTCGACTTACAACATTTAGTGACCGTTCCAACTTACAACGGCACTGTAAACCGTGACTTACGACTGCTTTTCACACTTACAACCGTGGCAGCCTCCCCAGGGTCACGGGAATCAACACTTGGACGCTTGGCAACTGACTGGTGTTTACGACGGTCGCAGTGTCGTGGGATCATGTGATCCCCATTGGTCATCTTCTGATAAAGAACGTCAAGGGGGGGGAAGCCATATTCGCTTAATGACGGTGTGACTAAATTCAGAGCTGCAATTATTTGCTGAACAACTGTAGCAAGAACGGTTGCAATGGGGGGCTGACGCTCACCGAAGAAGCGTCCCGCTTAGCGAGATAATTGTTGGGCTCGAGGGCAGTCGTACATCCGGGGACTACCCACGGGTTTTCCGCCTGAGCCCAGCTACTCACTCCCCACGGAGAGGTTGAAAGAAGCGTGGGCTTCGCCAAGGGAGTTTCCCGCCCAGCACTCGTAGCGCCCTTCATCGTCCAGGTTGACGTCTTTGATCTCCAGCCTCAAGGAATTTGGAGAGGAAGCGGCCCTCAGCTTCAGGCTTGGCCCCTCACGGACTTTGGAGGAGCTGGACGCCAAGACTTGGCCAGCACGACGGAGGGACAGCGCAGACGGCGGGTTGCTCTGGACGGTGCACAGGACGATGGCCACCTGGCCCTTCCGGGTCTCCAAGAAGGACTCGACCAGCACGTTCCTGGGTGGATCTTCCGGAAAAAAGAGGAGAGAGATCAGGCCGTGGATAGGGATGGACCTCCTAGAGTTGAGAGAGACCTTGGAGGACGCCTAGTTCCACCCCCTGCCTGGAGAAGAAGCTGAGAACATCCTGAACCATTTTTCCTCAGTAGTGGAACACCCGCAACTTCAGGAGGCATGGGTTAAATGACCGGTTCAGTTACTGACACCTGGGGTTTCCTGACTCATGCCCAGGATGATATGGCAAGGAAGAGAAGGACGAGGGGGGACAGGATAGCAGCGTTCCAGTATCTCAGGGGCTGCCCCAGAGAAGAGGCAGTCAAGCTCTTCTCCAAAGCGGCTGAAGAAGGCAGGACAAGGAGCAACGGGTGGAAACCAATCAAGGAGAGAAGCAACCTGGAACTAAGGAGAAACTTCCTGACAGTGAGAACAATTAACCAGTGGAACCACCTGCCTCCAGAAGGTGTGAATGCTCCAACACTGGAAGTTTTTAAGAAGAGACCGGACAGCCATTTGTCCGAAATGGTATAGGGTTTCCTGCCTGAGCAGGGGGTTGGACTGGATGACCTCCAAGATCCCTTCCAACTTTACTATTGTTATTATTAATATAAATAACAAAAATAAATATTTCTAAATGTGCCTATCCCTTATCCTTTCTCAGCCTATGTATTAAAGTCAGGTTTCTTTTAAAAACCATATTACTAAAGGGGGCATGTCAATCTTAAATAAGCCAAGATAGTTAACAATTTAGTTAATCCATGGCAGAGTCAATATTCATTTTTACTTCTTTTCTTCATTGGCTTCTTTGCAGTATCAGCTACTACTTGGCCTATAAAAGGACTATATCAACGATGTATAAGAGACATCATTTTATCGGTCTCAAAGACTTTCTTCAGGTTTCCTGCCTGAGCAGGGGGTTGGACTAGATGACCTCCAAGGTCCCTTCCAACTTTACTATTGTTATTATTAATATTAATATTAATATTAATATTAATATTAATATTAATATTAATATTAATATTAATATTAATATTAATATTAATATTAATATTAATATTAATATTAATATTAATATTAATATTAATATTAATATTAATATTAATATTAATATTAATATTAATATTAATATTAATATTAATATTAATATTAATATTAATATTAATATTAATATTATCGTCATCATCATCATCATCATCATCATCATCATCATCATGAGGTGACCAGCAGGTACCACCAGCGGTGGGATTCAGCCGGTTCGCATCACTTCGGCAGAACCGGTAGCTAATTTTTTGTTGCCCAGGCCCAGAATGGACTTCCAGAAGCGGCATCCACACACAGAGAACTGGTTGTTCGCATATTTGAATCCCACCACTGGGTATCACCCAGTGGTGGTCTTGGCAGAGACTGGAGGAGAAGGAGGAACGCTGAGGAAGAGGGCCTTGTCTTAGATGCACATAGAGAATAGGTGGGTATCTGGTTGAATAGCTGTAATTTAGACAGGGATCTCGGCGTCCGAGCGGACAGTCGCTTAAATATGAGCCAGAACTGTGTGGCTGCTGCCAAAAAAGCCATTAAGAGTGGGATAGAATTAAGATCACGTGAAGTATTAACACCACTTTACAAGGCCTTGGTAAGGCCATACTTGGAATACGGCATCCACTTTTGGTCACCGCGATGTAAAAAAGATGCTGAGACTCTAGAAAGAGTGCAGAGAAGAGCAACAAAGACAATCAGGGGACTGGAGGTTAAAACATATATAAGGAACGGTTGCTGGAATTGGGGATGTCTAGTTTAACGAAGAGAAGGACGAGGGGGGACAGGATAGCAGCCTTCCAGTATCTCAGGGGCTGCCCCAAAGAAGAGGGAGTCAAGCTATGCTCCAGAGGGCCTGAAGGCAGGAGAAGAAGCAACGGATGGAAACTCATCAAAGAGGAAGCAACCTAGAACTAGGGAATTCCCTGAGGGTGAGAACAATTAATCACTGGAACACCTTGCCTCCAGAAGTTGCGGCTATTTCACCACTGGAGGTTTTTAACAAGAGACTGGGCCACCATTTGCCTGAAATGGTATAAGGTCCCAAGCAGGGGTTTGGAGTAAGTCTCTTCCGTTGTCCTGTGAAGTAGGTAACACCATAAGTGCTAGTTTGCCCTAGCACTGATGATATTACCTAGTTGGGTAATGAAACATCTGCAAGAAAATAAGATCAAGGATCCCACAGTGCTCCTCCTCCTCCTCCTCCTCCTCCTCTTCCTCTTCCTCCTCCTCCTCTTCCCTGCAAACCCCACTCCCTTCTCACAATAATGATGTTACCTAGCTGGGTAATGAAACGTCTGCAAGAAAAAACACCCAGCTCAGAGAGCACCAAGGACCCCATAGTCATCCTCCTCCTCCTCCTTCTCTGTACAAACCCCACTCCCTTCTAGCACTGATGATGTTCCCTAGTTGGGTAATAAAACGTCTGCAAGAAAACCATCCAGCTCAGAGTGCACCAAGGGCCCCATAGTCGCCGTCGCCGACTTCTTCTTCCTCCTCCTCCTCCTCCTCCTCCTCCTCCTCCTCCTCCTCCTCCTCCTCCTCCTCCTCCTCCTCTCTGCAAACCCCATCCCTTCCAGCCCTAGTAGCATTACCAAATCACCCAGCTCAAGATACCCCAA
The DNA here is from genome assembly GCA_034064705.1 of Bothrops alternatus. Lineage (NCBI taxonomy): Eukaryota > Metazoa > Chordata > Lepidosauria > Squamata > Viperidae > Bothrops > Bothrops alternatus. Next base: position 65,966 of record JARGCV010000499.1, on the reverse strand, counting down.
GCAGGTATCCTGAAAAGGACACCATTTCCCCAGCAGCTCCCTCACCCTACGGACAGGAAAGTCCGGAGGCGCCAGCTGCCTTAGGGAAGCAGATGGCAGAAAGCCCTCTCTTTCGAACCCAGCCCTTCCCCCGGGACCTACAGAGGACATTCAGGGTGCCTAGGGAGGAGTTCCGCATCCTCTCCCGGGTGTGGACTGTGCAGTAGTAGCTGCCCGCGTCTTCTACGGTGGTCTGGTGGAACACCAGCGTCCGGACCAAGCCATCTGCATACCACTCGTTGTTCTTAAACCAGGTGTAGCGCATCTCCCCCTGGGCGTCACTGTCCACGGCACAGGTCAGATTGACGGAGTTGCCCTCCAGGGCGTCCGGAGGAGAAATCCAGAGCTTCGCAGCTAGAAGGAGAGAAGGGAGAGAAGACTTGCTACTGGCACAAAATGGCTGGGGAGATTTTTCTGGAATGTTTCTTGGATTTATATTCGGGATTTACCCGGAGGCAGAGTGGCAAAGGGTTCCTCTTGAAATGGTTGGGTCTTGCAAAACCAGAAGGAAGGCAACAGGACGAATGGCTGGTTTGGATTCCAGATGTTCCTGTCGTTTTAGGACATGCATTTATTTATTATGAAAATAAGAAAGGCTGAGAAAGGCCAAAGGATGGAGGCCTCTGAACTCTGGTGCTGGAGGAGACTCCTGTGAGTCCCCTGGACTGCGAGGCGATCCAACCGGTCAGTCCTGGAGGAGATCAACCCCGACTGTTCTTTAGAAGGCCAGATCCTGAAGTTGAAACTCAAGGACTTTGGTCACCTAATGAGAAGGAAGGACTCCCTGGAGAAGAGCCTGATGTTGGGAAAGATGGAGGGCAAGAGAAGAAGAAGAAGGGGACGACAGAGAAGGAGGGGCCTGGATGGAGTCCCTGAAGCAGGAGGCGGGAACTTCAATGGACTCCAGAAGATGGTAGAGGACAGGAAGGCCTGGAGGAACGTGGTCCGTGGGGTCCGCGATGGGTCGGACACGACTTCGCAACTAACAACAACAATTTATTACATTTATATGCAGTGGTGGGATTCAGCCGGTTCCCATCACTTTGGTGGAACTGGTAGCTATTTTTTTGTTGCCCAGGCCCAGAATGGACTTCCGGAAGCAGCATCCACACACAGAGAACTGGCGGTTCACCTATTTGAATCCCATCACTGTTTATATGCTCCCCCCCACATCTCACTCTCGAAATTACTCTGGGTGGCTTATCTGTCAACACTAGGGTGTAACTTTCATTTTTCATGTTTGTTCTCCATGGCTGGAAAGTTTTTGTCCTTTGTGGAATAGAGAAACCAAAAGAAACACCACCTTCTCCCGGGCGGGGAGGGGATTGGAGGAAGAGGAGGAAGAGGTGAAGGACGACTGTAGGGTCCTTGATGCTCTCCGAGGTTGGTTGCTTTCTTGAAGACATCTCATTACCCAACCCTGTAACATCATCAGGGCTAGAAGGACTGGGCTTGGCCTTCTGTTTATATATGTGGCAAACTTTACTCTCTTCTAGCACTAATAATATCACCTAGTTGGGTCATGAAACATCTGCAAGAGAACGCCTCCTCCTCCTCCTCCCTTCTCACAATAATGATGTTACCTAGCTGGGTAATGAAACATCTGCAAGAAAACCACCCAGCTCAGAGAACATAAAGGACCCCACTATCATCCTCCTCCCCCTCCTCCCCCTCCTCTTCCTCCTCCTCCTTCCTCACCACTCCCTTCTAACACTGATGATGTTCCCTACTTGGGTCATGAAACATCTGCAAGAAAACCACCCAGCTCAGAGAACATAAAGGACCCCACTATCCTCCTCCTCCTCCTCCTCTCTACACATCCCACTCCTTTTTGCACTAATGATGTTACCTAGTTGGGTTATGAAACATCTGCATGAAAACAACAAACTGAAGTAAAATCCTTTCTCAAATTCAACTGGCATCCAGGCCATTTGGGGACGAGGTCAAAATGCACTTTTTCACATGCCTCTCCAACTGCCCCATGGGAGGCTGTGATTTCTGGGTGCAAGGCTTTCTGGGGTGCCCTGAGCTCTGCACGGTCTTTTCCCGGAAGCTGCTGAGAAAACCGGACGTCCCTGCTACTCACCCTCTGCTCTGAAGGTGACCCTGGCGCTCCCGTTGCCGTGTTGGTTGCTGGCAAAACACACATATTCCCCTTCGTCTTCCATCACCACATCCCGGATCTCCACCCTCAGGCTGTTGTAGGTGGGGGAGGTCTTCACCCGCGGGGGGTGGGCGAGAGCGGAGTCTGTGCTGGAGGCCAAGAGCTGCTGGCCTTTGCGTATGGCTAGGTGGGCCTGGGGGTTGCTTTCCACCGTGCAGAGGAGGACAGCCACCCGGTTGCCTTGTGTCTCAAGGAAAGCCGTGATCTGGGGGCTCCCAGGGGGGTCTAGGTGGGGAAAAAAATCAAACATCCTGATTGCAGAAGCCAGGGATGCATGGAATCCCGAAGGTGGGTGCCAACCTTTGGATCGAATATCCAAATAAAAAGTCCAGGGTCACTTTAATTTCTGGAAAGCTTACTGGTTTATTGAATACATGGCCTGGTATCGGTGAAGGAAAACTAACTCTAAAATCCCAAGGCAACTAACCATAGTATATAACGATGACGTTCCCAGCCCAAATCCCCCAGATATCCATGTAGCTCATGGGAATGGAATAAAATAGAATAGAAAATATAGAATAGAATAGAAAATATAGAATAAGGAATAGAACAGAACAGAATAGAATAGAATAGAATAGAATAGAATAGAATAGAATAGAATAGAATAGAATAGAATAGAATAGAATGGAATGGAATGGAATGGAATGGAATGGAATGGAATGGAATGGAATGGAATGGAATGGAACGGAACAGAACAGAATAGGAATAGGAATAGAATAGGAATAGAAAATGGATAGAACAGAAATAGAAATAGAAATAATAGAAATAGAAAGAAAGAAATAGAAATAAAAATGGAATAGGAACAGAAAATGGATAGGATGGGATGGGATGGGATGGAATAGAATAGAATAGAGTAGAGTAGGGTAGGGTAGGGTAGGGTAGGGTAGGGTAGAATAGAATAGAATAGAATAGAATAGAATAGAATAGAATAGAATAGAATAGAATAGAATAGAATAGAATAGAATAGAATAGAATAGAATAGAAAATATGAAATGGAATGGAAGAATAGAATAGAATAGAATAGAATAGAATAGAATAGAATAGAATAGAATAGAATAGAATAGAATAGAATAGAATAGAATAGAATAGAAAATATGAAATGGAATGGAAGAATAGAATAGAATAGAATAGAATAGAATAGAATAGAATAGAATAGAATAGAATAGAATAGAATAGAATAGAATATAGGGATGGAAAGAATAGAATAGAATAGAATAGAATAGAATAGAATATAATAGAATAGAATAGAATAGAATAGAATAGAATAGAATAGAATTAGAATAGAATAGAATAGAATAGAATAGAATAGAATAGAAAATATGAAATGGAATGGAATGGAATGGAAGAACAGAACAGAACAGAACAGAATAGAGCTGGAAGGGACCTTGGAGGTCTTCTAGTCCAGCCCCCAGCTCAAGCAGGAGAACCTATATACCATCTCAGGTAAGTGACTGTCCAGTCTCTTCTTCAAAAACCTCCAGTGATGGAGTTTCCCACGATTTCTGGAGGCAACTTCTGCTCCGCTGGTTAATTGTCCTCACTGTCAGGAAGTTTCTCCTTAATTCCAGGTTGCTTCTCTCCTTGATCAGTTTCCATCCGTTGCTTCTTGTCTGCCCTTCTGGTGCTTTGGAGAATAATTTGAGCCCCTCCCCTTCTCCGTGGCAGCCCCCCAAACCCTGGAATAATGGCTATCATGTTCTAGATCAGTGTTTCTCAACCTTGACCATTTTAAGGCATGTGGACTTCAACTCCCAGAATTCCACAGCCAGCAATGCTGGCTGTGGAATTCTGGGAGTTGAAGTCCACATGCCTTAAAATGGTCAAGATTGAGAAACACTGTTCTAGATCATGTCGCTGAAAGGTTTCCAGCTAGCCTCTCAGCAAAGTAAGCCAATAGCACCACCTGCTGGCCATAGAAGGCACAGCCAGGAATCGGTTTTCCATGGATTTATATATCTTTAACTGGGGATGGGCCCAGCTGTTTGTGCGGGGGGGGGGCGGGCGGGAAAGACATGCTGGGATGGAGGAAGACCCCCCCCCACCTTCCTTATTTTGGCTTCATCTTTCGCAAGGGGGTGCTCTAAGGCAAGGTTTCCGTGGAAGAGTAGAGCTTGAGGCAGGCAAACGCGCCCTTAATCCTGCCTAAAAATCAACTTTCCCAACCGTGTAGTTGGGACTACAACTTCCAGACTCCCCAGCCAGCCAGTTTCCTACTCCTTGAGTCGAGAATCTAGACTGAATGCAGAAAAGAGCAACCAAGATGATTAAGGGACTGGCCGGAGGCTAAAACATAACGAAGAACAACGGCTGCAGGAATTGGGGATGTCTAATTTAGCAGAAAGAAGGACAAGAGGTGATACCATAGCAAGTCTTCCAATATTTGAAGGACTGTCCCAAAGGAGGGGTGTGCGTGTGTCAATTTGTTCTCCAAAGCCCCCCGGACAAGAAGCAACGGATGAAAACTGTTCAAGGAGAGAAGCAACCTAGAACGAAGGAAAAAAATCTTGTCAATGAGAACACTTCACCCGTGGAACGGCTGGCCACCAGAAATTGTGGGTGCTTCCTCTTTGGAGGCTTTTTAGGAAGAGATTGGACAAGCATTTGTCTGAAATGGTCTAGGACAGGGGTGGGGAACCGTGGCTCTTTTATGACTGGTGGACTTCAACTCCCAGAATTCCTGAGCCAGCCACGCTGAGGGGAAAGGGAGAGGTCCATGCTGGATCAGGAATTCTGGGAGTTGAAGTCCACGAGTCATGAAGGGGGCCATAGTTCCCACATGCTGGCTCAGGAATTCTGGGAGTTGAAGTCCACGAGTCACGAGGAGGCCATAGTTCCCCCATGCTGGCTCAGGAATTCTGGGAGTTGAAGTCCGAGAGTCATGAAGGGGCCACAGTTCCCCCATGCTGGCTCAGGAATTCTGGGAGTTGAAGTCCACGAGTCACGAGGAGGCCATAGTTCCCCCATGCTGGCTCAGGAATTCTGGGAGTTGAAGTCCACCAGTCGTGAAGGGGCCATAGTTCCCCCATGCTGGCTCAGGAATTCTGGGAGTTGAAGTCCACCAGTCATAAAAGAGCCAAGGTTGCCTACCCCTGGTCTAGGGTTTCCTGCCTGAGCAGGGGGTTGGACTAGATGACCTCCAAGGTCCCTTCTAAGTCTGTCATTCTATTTACTACTCTGACTGGGTGGTTCTACAAATTCTGCTCAAGACGGCTCTGTGAGCTTTGAATACATCACGGGGGCCACCATCTTGATACCTCTTGACCTCCAGATACCCTTGGAAGGCAGCTATGGGAAGGCAGCTTGGAAAGGGACCTCGGAAGTCCTCTAGTCCAACCCCCTGATGGAGCAAGACCCCCTATACTATAGCATCCCAATCAAGTGGCTGTCCAGTCTCTTCTTAAAAGCCTCCAGTGTTGGAGCGCCTACAGCTTCTGGAGGCAGGTAGTTCCGCTGGCTAATTGTTCTCACCGTTCATGGGGAGACCCCCCCCCACTTTCAGGTCCAGAGGTACCTTTCCCAGCCTGTAATCGGAGAGGGATCTGGAGACAAACCAGCCCTTTGGCACTTACAAAAGACGGCCAGGCTGACGGACGGGGAGAGGCTGAGGCTGCTCTCCTCAGCGGTCTGGGCTTTGCAGGAATAGGCTCCGGCGTCCAGGCGGGTGATGGACAGGAAGGCCAGGGTGCCCTTGGCCTCCCCTCGGAGGCGTTTGCTGTTCCGGTACCAGGAGAAGCTGGCATCCTCCGGGAGGCTTCCCATCACGTCACAGGTGAGGCTGACCTGGTCCCCTTCGACCACCTCTGGGGAGGGCGTGATCAGAATCCGGGCCGCTGTATCCCAGGAGGGAGGGGATAATAGGAACATGGAAGGACATGTTGAGGAATAACCGGAGGAAAGGCAAGCTTGCACTTAGAAAAAAGAGAGGGGGGGGAAGAGAGGAAGAGGGAGGGGGAAGGAAAGGGAAGAGGAAGCGAAGGGGAAATTATCTACATCTATCTATCTATCTATCTATCTATCTATCTATCTATCTATCTATCTATCATTCATCCATATCTGTCTGTATCTGTCTATCTATCTCTCCACCTATCATCCATCCATCCATGTCTTGTCTTGTCTTGTCTTGTCTGCCTGCCTATCTACCTACCTACCTATTTTCTCATCTTTATCTGTCTATCTTTCTCATATCTATCTATCTATCTATCTATCTATCTATCTATCTATCTATCTATCTATCTATCTATCTTTCTCATATCTATCTATCTATCCATCTATCTATCTTCTCACCTTTATCTATCTATCTATCTATCTATCTATCTATCTATCTATCTATCTATCTATCTATCTATCTATCTATCTATCTATCTATCTATCTATCTTTCTCATATCTATCTATCCATCTATCTATCTTCTCACCTGTATCTATCTATCTATCTATCTATCTATCTATCTATCTATCTATCTATCTATCTATCTATCTATCATCCATCCATATCTGTCTGTATCTGTCTATCTATCTCTCCACCTATCATCCATCCATCCATGTCTTGTCTTGTCTTGTCTTGTCTGCCTGCCTATCTACCTACCTACCTATTTTCTCATCTTTATCTGTCTATCTTTCTCATATCTATCTATCTATCTATCTATCTATCTATCTATCTATCTATCTATCTATCTATCTATCTTTCTCATATCTATCTATCTATCCATCTATCTATCTTCTCACCTTTATCTATCTATCTATCTATCTATCTATCTATCTATCTATCTATCTATCTATCTATCTATCTATCTATCTATCTATCTATCTATCTTTCTCATATCTATCTATCCATCTATCTATCTTCTCACCTGTATCTATCTATCTATCTATCTATCTATCTATCTATCTATCTATCTATCTATCTATCATCCATCCATATCTGTCTGTATCTGTCTATCTATCTCTCCACCTATCATCCATCCATCCATGTCTTGTCTTGTCTTGTCTTGTCTGCCTGCCTATCTACCTACCTACCTATTTTCTCATCTTTATCTGTCTATCTTTCTCATATCTATCTATCTATCTATCTATCTATCTATCTATCTATCTATCTATCTATCTATCTATCTATCTATCTTTCTCATATCTATCTATCTATCCATCTATCTATCTTCTCACCTTTATCTATCTATCTATCTATCTATCTATCTATCTATCTATCTATCTATCTATCTATCTATCTATCTATCTATCTATCTATCTTTCTCATATCTATCTATCCATCTATCTATCTTCTCACCTGTATCTATCTATCTATCTATCTATCTATCTATCTATCTATCTATCTATCTATCTATCTATCTATCTATCTATCTATCTATCTATCTATCTATCTATCTCATCCATCCATATCTGTCTGTATCTGTCTGTCTGTCTATCTCCCCACCTATCATCCATCCATCCATCCATCCATCCATCCATCCATCCATCCATCCATCCATGTCTTGTCTGCCTGCCTGCCTGCTTATCTATCTATCTATCTATCTATCTATCTATCTATCTATCTATCTATCTATCTATCTATCTATCTATCTATCTTCTCATCTTTATCTATCTATCTATCTATCTATCTATCTATCTATCTATCTATCTATCTATCTATCTATCTTCTCATCTTTATCTATCTATCTATCTATCTATCTATCTATCTATCTATCTATCTATCTATCTATCTATCTATCTATCTATCTATCTATCCTCTCTCTCTCTCTCATTACTATTAAATTGTAAAGACTGTTCAAAAACCATAATACAGGCTGCCCTCGACTTACAACTTCAGTTGAGCCCAAAATTTCAGCCGCTAAGCGAACGTTGCCCCATTTTGCAACCTTTCTTGCCCCAGTCGTTAAGCGAATCCCACTGACTTTCCTGGTCAGAAGGTCACCAAAAGGGATGATTGCGTGGCCTCCCCCGAGGACCCTGCGACCGTCATAAGTATGCGCCCGTGGCCCAGCGCCCGAACTTCGATCTTGTGACCCCAGGGGGATGCCGCCACGCTCTTAAGAGTGGAAAGCAACCCTAAGTCCCTTTCTGTCAGCGCCGTTGTAACTTTGAACGATCACTAAACGAACGGTTAAGTTGAGGACTCGCTGTAAAGACGGGTGAATTTGGGGTGAGCGTCAGTTTTCCCCCCTCCCACCTCCCACCCCGAGGCTAACAAACGCAACCCTCACTTTGCACCCGAAAGTAGACCCGTCGGGAGGCAGATCCGTAGGCGTTGGTGGCAGTCACGTTATAGCTCCCTTCATCTTCCGGCATCACCCCGGTCATCTCCACCCGCAGGGTGCCGGGCCCAGTCGTGATGCTGACCCGACGGGAGGCCGGCTCATCCTTCTCGCCGCTGGTGGCCACGACAGCGTCTCCTTTGTACAGGACCCACGTGGCGGGAGGATGGCTGTCCACCGAACACTGGAAGATGGCCACGGTTCCCCTCTCGGTCTCCGTGAAAACCGACACGTGGAGGTTCCTCGGCGCATCTGAAAGCAGAGACCGCCCTTAATTATGGGGGCACGACGTCCACGTTGGGTGGGAAACGTCAAAAAAGGCGTGGAGAGTTTGGAAAAAGTTCAGAGAAGAGCAGCTAAGGCAGGGTTTCTCAACCTTGGCAACTTTAAGACTTGTGGACTTCAACTCCCAGAATTCCTCAGCCAGCAAAGCTGGCTGAGGAATTCTGGGAATTGAAGTCCACAAGTCTTAAAGTTGCCAAGGTTGAGAACCCCTGATGCTAAGGGGATCCAAGGCCTGGAGACTAAAATATATGAAGAACGGCTGTGGGACTTGGATTTGGCCAGTCTAGAGAAAAGAAGAAATAAGGGGGGACATGATAGCAGACTTCCAGTATTTGGGGGGCTGCCACAAAGAAGAGGGGGTCACCTTATTCACCAAAGCACCAGAAGGCAGGACGAGAAACAATGGTTGGAAACTGATCAAGGAGAGAAGCAACCTGGAATTAAGGAGACACTTCCTGAGGACCATCAACCAGTGGAACAGCCTGCCACTAGAAGCGGTGAATACTCCAACACTGCAGGTTGTTAAGAAGAGACTGGACAGCCATTTGTCTGAAATGGTCTAGGGCTGGGGTAGGTAACCTTGGCTCTTTTATGACTGGTGGACTTCAACTCCCAGAATTCCTGAGCCAGCCACGCTGAGGGGAAAGGGAGAGGTTTCCAAGCTGAGCCAGGCTGGCTCAGGAATTCTGGGAGTTGAAGTCCACGAGTCATAAAGCGGCCTAGGCCTAGGCCAGAGTTAGGCCACCTTGGCTCTTTTGTGACTCGTGGACTTCAACTCCCAGAATTCCTGAGCCAGCCATGCTGAGGGGAAAGGGAGAGGTTTCCAAGCTGAGCCAGGCTGGCTCAGGAATTCTGGGAGTTGAAATCCACAGGTCATGAAGGGGCCATAGTTCCCGCATGCTGGCTCAGGAATTCTGGGAGTTGAAGTCCGCGAGTCACGAAAGGGCCATAGTTCCCTCATGCTGGCTCAGGAATTCTGGGAGTTGAAGTCCAGGAGTCAGAAAGCGGCCTAGGCGTAGGCCAGAGGTAGGCCACCGTGGCTCTTTTACGACTCGTGGACTTCAACTCCCAGAATTCCTGAGCCAGCCACGCTGAGGGGAAAGGGAGAGGTTTCCAAGCTAAGCCAGGCTGGCTGAGGAATTCTGAGATTTCTGGAAATAAAGGAGCTTGTGAAGGGATTTAGAACTGATTTTCAGGAAGGTATGAAAAACAATAAACATTATGGAGAGACTTGGAGAAGACATGTGGACACATTTCTTCCACCCTGACCATTTTAAGAGGTGCAGCCAATCCTCAACCTACGACCAGAGCGGAGCCCAAAATTTACGTTGCCAAGTGAGACATTCGTCAAATGAGTTTTGCCCCATTTTACGATCTTTCCTGCCTCCGTTGTTAAGCGAATCCCTGCCGCTGTTAAATTAGTCACCCGGTGGTTAAGTGAATCCAGCTTCCCCATGGAAGGTCGCCAAAGGGATCACGGGACACACACACAAAACACCCCGGAACGCTGCGACCGTCCTCAACACGGGTCAGTGGCCAAGCGTCTGAATTTTGATCATCCCGTGACCGCAGGGATACCGCGACGGTCGTAGAGGGTGAAAAACGGTTATTGTATCAAGTTTTTATAAAACCTTCCCCCCTGGCGTTGTAACTTTGAACGGTCACTCAATGAAGCGAGTCGGGAAGGCCGGGACTCTTACACAGCACAGAGAGGGAAGCCGAACTGGACGTCTTGCTGACTCCGTGATAGTCCACTCGGCATTTATACGCTCCGGCGTCCTCCAGGGCCACGTGTTCGAGGAGCAGGGAATCCCCGGAGACCCCCGGGAGACGGAGGCCCCCCTTGAACCAGGAGTAGTTAGCCGAGGCTGAGAGGTTGCCGCTGAGGGCGCAGGAGAGGCGGACGGTGTGGTCTTCGTGGACCTCCGGAGAGGGGGTGATGGTGATGCTGGCAGCTGAAGGTTGGTGGGATGGAAGAAGAAGGGAAGGGAAGAAGGGGAAGGGAAGAAGCGTCACTCACGGGGCCAAACCGCCGAACCTTTTAAAGGAGCCGTGTCTTTGCCATTTGGCAAGCGATCCCCATGCGGGATCCTGGCAAAAGACATCAACTTTTCCCCCTATGCGGTAGCAGGTGGGGCCCTTGGTGGTCTCTGAGCTGGGTGGTTTTTCTTGCAGACGTTTCGTTACCCAACTGGGGGACATCATCATTGCCAGGAGGAAGGGGGTTTGTGGAGAGGAAAAGGAGGAGGAGGAAAAAGACCATGGGGTCTCTGAATTGGGTGGTTTTCTTGCAGACATTTCTTTACCCAAGTAGGAAACATCATCAGTGCTAGAAGGGAGTGGGGTTTGCATAGAGGAGGAGGAGGAGGAGGAGGAGGAGGAGGAGGAGGACAACGACTATGGGGCCCTTGGTGCTCTCTGAGCTGGATGGTTGTCTTGCAGACGTTTTATTACCCAAGTAGGGAACATCATCAGTGCTAGAAGGGAGTGGGGTTTGCAGAGAGGAGGAGGAGGAGGAGGAGGAGGAGGAGGAGGAGGAGGAGGAGGAGGAGGACTGTGGGGCCTTTGGTGCTCTCTGAATTGGGTGGTTTTTCTTGCAGACGTTTCTTTACCCAACTAGGGAACATCATCACTCCTTTCTAGCATTGATGGTGTTCCCTAGTTGGGTAATAAAATGTCTGCTAGAAAACCACCCAGCTCACAGAGCACCAGGGACCCCACAGTCCTCCTTCTCCTCTTCCTGATAGACCACAGTTTGGGAGTTACATTTTTATGAATGCATCCCATAATTGCACTTGCTAATTTTTTATTTTTTTTTGCAGAAGCATCATGCGGCGGGCTTCAGTTTAACTTGCAATCAACTCGAATTCCCAAGATCTTTTCCGCTGGCTGGGGAATTCTGGGAGTTGAAGTCTCTCCATCTTCAAGCCACTAAGCTTGAGCAACATTGCTCTAACTGACTACGAGTTCACGTACTTGTCATTATTCTTATTTTTTTTTACCCATTATTAGCCATTATGCTTATTTTTTCACCCTTTAGACCCCCCCTCTCCCAATTCCACCCAATTTCCCACTCATGTTTGCCCGCCAGCAGAGTGGGGAAGAGGACCCTCTTCCCATTCACCTACTTTCTGCAGTGAACTCCATGGTGGACATGGCGTCTCCGTAGCGGTTTTGAGCCGAGCATACGTATTCTCCTTCGTCATCCCACCTCAAGACCTGGATGGTCACCTTCAGGGTGTTATGTGAGGAGGTCACTCGGATCCTCGGGTCCGTCACCAACTGGAGAAGATCGGTGGAGCCCACCAGTGTGTTGCCCTTGTACAGAGCTATCTCCGAAGGCGGGTCGCTGTCCACTGTGCACTGGATGATGCCCAAGTGTCCTCCCTGGGTCTCCAGGAATGAGGTCATCACAGGCAACCTTGGGGAATCTTTGGGGAGGGGGCAACAAAGGAAGAGACATTGCAAGGAGAGGGATCGATCTGAACGTTCTCCTCAGGCCCTCTGTTTTGGGAGTCTAAGGCTACACAGAGGCCTTGGTCTCCTTTTGCCTGGAGGAGAGGAGACCACCCAGCAAGTTCTCCTCTGCCGCCTTCCCTCGTCTATGGTCCCCACCTCCCACCTCCCTAAATGTTGGAGTGTCCCTCTCATCTATCCCCATCCCAATCAGCAGCATGGCAACCGATGCACTGGGAGATGAGTTTGCAAAGCCCTGTTAGATGCCTCCTTCTAGGCGAGTGATGGAGAACCTTTGAGAGACCGAGGGCCCAAACTGCAACCCAAAACCCACTTATGTATCGCCGGGGCCCAGGTGGGCGTGGCCCACTGAGTGGGCGTGGCTGTGGTGGTCATGGCAGACTGGGTGGCTGTGGCCAAGGTGAGCGTGGTCACCTTGATATTGCTCGTGAGAAGGGACGCCTGTGGGGGCCGGGCTGGATTGGGGGAGATCCAAGAGGTCCCTGGCAGGTGGGATGGTGGGTAGGAGGCTCGTCCTGTGGGGTGAGGCGAGGCAGGGTGGGGGTGCTATTATCTCAGGGCAAGGCAAAGCGAGGCAGGGGCCGCACACAGAGGCCAGCGAGCACATGGGGGCCGACAGTGTCCGTCAGCAACCACAGCCTGCCAGCCCCTCGACCGGCGCACCCGCCAACAGCAGTTCAGAGAAGCGCCCACAGAGAGGGCTCTGAGTGCCACCTCCGCGTGCTGTAGGTTCGCCACCACTGTTCTAGGACATGCCCTGGATGGAAGGAGAATCAGAACTTTCCCAGTATAAGTAGAGGACTCCAGGTTACATCTATGGAGCTTCTCCATCCTCCAGGTCAGGACATGCCCTGGATGGAAGGAGAATCAGAACTTTCCCAGTATAAGTAGAGGACTCCAGGTTACATCTATGGAGCTTCTCCATCCTCCAGGTCAGGCTTGTCCCAAAAGTGCTTCCCCCCCTCCCGCCGAGGCGAGTGGACTTTCTTTTTTTCTCATTGAAGATGTTTGAAGACGTTTGAGGACTGTGTTATAGCCTGAAGGCCAATGGTGTCTTTGCAAGAAGGGTCAAGGAGGCCACCGAGGTCCAAACTGAACAATGTCCTCTATCTCCCGTCTACCACACAGTCCTTTCAGCGGTTCCAAGAAGGCTCCACGCCCGTTTGCACCACTCAGGTGACCCTGAGAACACAGGTAAACCTCAACAGTGGCCTCAACGACTCTCTCGAAGGAAGCAAACGACCGGCTGTCTGCAAGGAGTATAAATCCTTCCATCCTCCACCATCCAGTCAGAGCTGAAGACGCTGAAAAAGCACCTTTGGGACAACCAGGATCTGGGGGGCAGAGAATCTCCATGGACATTTAGCCCTGCACTTAGGAATGGACACCCTTCGAATGTTGTGGGAGTCTGAAGGGATTTCCAGAAAACATTGTAGACTCCAGGAACCATCTGCGTGTCAGTTTGAGATTCAGACAGCCCAGACTTATCCCCATCATCCTTCAACGGGGAAGGGACCCAGGGCAGTCAAACATCCTGCAACCAAGAAGGCTCCCCACCCATTTGCCCCACTCAGGTGACCCTCCAAGTGGCCTCAACGACTCTCTAAACGGAGGCAAATGACCAGCAGTCTGCAAGGAGTATAAATCTTTCCATTCCCCACCATCCGTCCAGAGCAGAAGAAGCCTCTGGGACGAGAAGCGAAACGTTTTCCAAGAGAAACAAGCAGGTCCAGTGGCCTCCTGAAAAAGCCCCTGCCCCCCAGGTTTGGCTACTCACAGAGCACGCGCAGAGTGATGGGTGGCGAGATGTGACTCCCTTTCTTGTTCTCGGCCACGCAGTGGAACGAGCCAGCATCTCCGCTGACCACCGCTGAGAGGACCAGGGTGTCCTTCTGGCCTTGCTGTAGCCACTTGGCGTTCTTGTACCAAGCATACGTGGTAGGGTCTTCTTCTTCTTCGCTCCCCACGGTGGTGAGACAGGTCAGGACGACGCGCTGGCCTTCGACCAGCTGGTCGGAGGGGCTGGCCACCACCCTGGCAGCTGTGAGCAGAGGAGGGAGGAGGAGAAGACCACGGCTGTCAGGCCTACAAGGTGGATCGGCTCAACCTGCCTCCAGAAGCGGTGAATGCTCCAACACTGGAGGCTTTTAAGAATAGACTGGACAGCCATGTGTCTGAAATGGTATAGGGTTTCCTGCCTGAGCAGGGGTTGGACTAGATGACCTCCAAGGTCCCTTCCAGCTCTATTCTATTCTATTCTATTCTATTCTATTCTATTCTATTCTATTCTATTCTATTCTATTCTATTCTTCCATTCCATTTCATATATTATATTCTATTCTATATTCTATTCTGTTCTGTTCTGTTCTGTTCTATTCTGTTAATTCTAACTCACCTTGTGTGGGGGTGTGGACGGGAGGAACGGAAGGGAGATGCCGGCCGTGGGCCCTTGACCGAGGTCCGGCCCTCCCCCTCCAAGGGGCTCTTCTCCGGCCCTCCTCCGTCTTCTCTTCCGCGGCCCCCTTCTTCTCCCTTGGCTTTCCCAGACTGGGCGCCCTAAGGAGGCTGGGGGTACCCGCTGCAACCCCCCACCTCCCCCCCACTTACTCACTCTGGCTCCGGAAGAAGCTGGAGCTGCTGGCGTTCCCGTACTGGTTGCTGGCCAGGCACCGGTACAGGCCCTCGTCCTCCGGGGTGACCCTCTGGATCTCCAGCTTCAGGGAGTTGCGGGTGGCTGCGATGCGGATCCGCTGGCTGGGCGCCGAGTGCGAGCTGGTGGTGGCCAGGAGGCGCCCGTCCCGGAAGAGGCTCAGGGTGGCCTGGGGGTTGCTGTCCACCGTGCAGTGGACGATGGCCAGCTGGCCCCTCTGCCTCTCCTGGAACAAGGCCAGGGAGGGCGGCCGCGGGGGATCTGCCGGAGGCAAAAGGGGGTGAGGCTGGATGGCAGGGGCCCGGATCCACCTCGCAAAGGGGGCCTTCCTGGAACACGGGGTGGTGCATCATGGTTTCTGGGGTCCCGGGGGACAGGAAAAGCCAGGGAGCTGGGTCTAAAGTTGTGTTTCTCCACCTTGGCAGCGTTCAGATGGGTGGACTTCAATTCCCAGAATCCCCCAATCTATACATCTTAAAGCATGCTGGCTGTGGAATTCTGGGAGTGGAAGTCCATATATCTTAAACATGCTGACTGGGGGATTCTGGGAGTGGAAGTCCATATATCTTAAACATGCTGACTGGGGGATTCTGGGAGTTGAAGTCCACCCATCTGAAATCTGGCTGGGGGATTCTGGAAGTCCACGTGTCTTAAAGCATGCTGCCTGGGGAATTCTGGGAGTTGAAGTCTAGCCATCTGAAAGCATGCTGGCTGGGGAATTCTGGGAGTGGAAGTCCATAGATCTTAAACCTGCTGGCTGAGGAATTCTGGGAGTTGAAGTCCATACATCTTAAAGCATGCTGGCTGGGGGATTCTGGGAGTTGAAGTCCACTCATCTGAAAGCATGCTGGCTAGGGAATTCTGGGAGTGGAAGTCCATATATCTTAAAGCATGCTGACTGGGGAATTCTGGGAGTTGAAGTCCTTATATCTTAAACATGCCAGCTGGGGAATTCTGGGAGTTGAAGCCCATCCATATAAAAAAACGCTGCCTGAGGAATTCTGGGAGTTGAAGTCCAGCCATCTTAAAGTCTGCTGGCTGGGGGATTCTGGGAGTTGAAGTCTACCCCTTTTAAATTTTCCCAAGGGTGAGACACACCCCTCTAAGGACACTAGCAGAGGCGTTAATTTTGCCCAGAAGCAGAAAACCACAAGTAACATCCCAGTTTAATGTCTGTCTGCGTTGATAAATGTCTGTCTGTCAGCCGGCTGTTATTTTGGCTGCAGAGCTAACGAATCCTCCTCCTCCTTTGGCCTTGCGCATAAATTCTGCAGTAAATGTAATTTAAAACAGGCAGCCGTCCATCATTCTGGCGCCAAACTGTGGTTTACATCCTGGGGGCTGTGCAGGGAGTGGGCTTCCTCCTTTTAATGGCTCCTGAAGCGTTGCAAATCAGCCTTCCATCCACCAAACTGCTTGGGGGGGGCAAGATAGGATAGCTTCTCCCCCCCCCAATAAGCTGGGATCCTGACCCATTTTGGGGGGGGGTCTGCACCAAGGCTGCAAGAATAAACAGATGCCTAAAACTTTTCCTTTCCAATTTATGCTGCTGTTTCCCACCCACCCCTTTTCTGCTTGCAGCAAAACTGCTTCCTATGCAATCCACACATTCTTTTTTTTTTTTGAATGGCGGCTTCCTCTACTCCCCCATGCTGGTTTAATTAGGCCTGCAACATACCCTGGCTTGGCAGACTTTTTTTTTCTGTTGCTGAGTGAGGCCGCTGTTAATGGAGTTGTTTTAGGACTTTGTTTTGCCACAGTTGGAAAGTGAAATCTTTCAGTAATCATGATAATAATGATCATAGAGTTGGAAGGGACCCGGGAGGTCCTCTAGTCCAACCCCCTGCCTGGTCATTAAGCGAATCTGGCTTCGCTTGGCAGAAGGTCGCAAAAGGGGATCACACGACCCTGGGACACGATAGGTAGTCCTCAACTGGTGGCCACAACTGAGCCCCAACATTTCCGTCGCTAAGTGAGACATTGGTTAAGTGAGCTTTGCCCCCATTGTACGACCTCCCTTGCCGTTGTTGTTAAGTGAGTCACCACAGCTGTTAAGTCAGTAACACGGTCGTTAAGCGGATCTGGCTTCCCTCATCGACTTTGCTTGTCAGACGGTCGCCAAAGGGGATCACGTGACCCCGGGACACTGCGACCGTCGTAAATGTGAGTCAGTGGCCAAGCCTCTGGATTTTGATCCCGTGACCACGTGGGGAATGCTGCGAAGGTCGTAAGTGTGAAAACGGTCATAAGTCCCTTTTTAACAGTGCTGTTGTAACTCCGAACGGCCACTAAACGAATGCAGAAAGTCCTCAGTTTACAATGGTTTATTTAGCGACCGTTGCAAGGGAACTGAAAACAGCGACTTAGGACTGTTTTTCACACTTACGACTGTCGCGGCCTCCCTGTGTGGTCACGGGATCAAAATCCAGAGGCTTGACCGCCGACTCACATTTACGACGGTCACAGTGCCTCGGGGGTCCCGTGATCCCCTTTGGCGACCGTCTGACCAGCCGAGTCAAGGGGTCAATCAAACTCACTTAACGACCGTGTTGCTCTAACTTCACAAGGATGGCGACTCGCTTAAGAACGGTGTCCAGGAAGGCAGTCAAATGGGGAGAAAGTCACTGAACCGATGTTTCACTTAGCGACCGAAACTCTGGGCTCAGCTGTGGTTGTAAGCCAAAGGCAGCCAGTAATAGGTTCACATCCTACTGGTGGAGAAGGTCTGGAAATAATCACAGTCACAATCACAATCACAATAATAATCACAACTATCATCACAATCACAATCATAAACACAACCACAACCACCACAATCACAATAATAATCACAACCACAACCACAATCATAATCATAATCACAATAATAATCACAACCACAGCCACCACCACAACCATAATCACAATCACAGTCACAATAATAATCACAACCACAGCCACAATCACAATAATCACAGCCACAGCCACAACCGCCACAAACACCAGCCACAAACACCACAACCACAACTACAATCGCAACCACAATCACAACCATCATACTAACAATCACAAGCACAATAATAATCACAATCACAGCCACCACCACCACCACCACAATCACAATCGCAATCACAGCCACAACCACCATCACAATAATAATTACAATCACAATAATAATTACAATCACAATAATAATCACAACCACAATCACAATCATAATCACAATGACAATGACAATCACAATAATAACCACAGCCACAGCCACAACTATCACAACTACAACCACAATCACAATAATAATCACAACCACAATCACAATCACAATAATAATCAGAGCCCAACACAACCACAACTGCCACAACCACCAGCCACAACCACCACAACCACAATCACAACCACAACCACCACCACAACCACAATCACAACCACAATCATAATCATAGTCATATAACCACAACCACAATCTCAATCATCACAATCATAATCATAGTCATATAACCACAACCACAATCTCAATCATCACAATCACAATAATAATCACAACCACCACCACCACCACAACCACAATCACAAACACAATCATAATCACATAACCATAATCATATAGTCATATAACCACAACCACAATCATCACAATCACAACCACAATCACAACCACAATCATAATCACATAACCATAATCATACAGTTATATAACCACAATCTCAACCATCACAATCACAATAATAATCACAACCACCACCACCACCACCACCACCACAATCACAATAATAATCACAACCACAACCAAAACCACCACAACCACAAACATAATTACAGTCACAATAATAATCACAACCACAGCTACAGCCACAAGCACCACAAGCACCGCCACAGTCACATAACCATCTCAATCGAGATGGTCTCCTCCGGCAAGAAGCCACCCTGCAGGGCTGGTTTGGGCCAGCCCCGTTTCCCGGGAGCCGAGGGCAGGCCGAGGGCCCCGGGGCCAAACTCACACAGGACGGTCAGGCTGAGGGCGTAGGAGGTCTGGCTCCCCTTGTCGTTCTGGACCTTGCAGGCGTAGTAGCCCGTGTCCCCGACGGTCGCCGCCTGGAAGGTCAGGATGCGGGCGCTGCCCTCCTTCAGCCACAGGGTGTTCTTGTACCAGCTGTAGAGGATCTCCTGCTGGTCTTCTCCGGGCACCTCGCAGGTCAAGGTGACCATCTCACCTTCTCTGACCGTGGAGGAAGGACTGACCGACAGCACAGCAGCTGGGGAGTGGAGGGACACGGGGTTGTAAGCCAACATGGAGCAGAGTTCTGCAAACTTGGCCACGTGAAGACGGGTGGACTTCCACTCCCAGAATCCCCCAGCCAGCGCATGCTGGGGGATTCTGGGAGTTGAAGTCCACCCGTCTTCACGTGGTGAAGTCCACCCGTCTTCACGTGGCCAAGTTTGAAGAACCTTGCTGTGTAGTCCAACAGACTTTGATCACACCCAACCAGACAAACTGGCCACAACCTCAATTAGTATCCTGGTCTCTTTTCCCCTAGGAACCACCATCCTGAAAGGGGAGCAGGGAGGGGAGGCCCTACCACTTCAGTTCCCATCATCCCCTGTAGGAATAGAGACAAGGTTGATGAAGCAGAGACTTGGTGTTATGCTTACAATATATGGAAGTTGAAGTCCAGCCCTCTTAAAGCAAGCTGGCTGGGGGATTCTGGGAATTGAAGTCCGTCCCCTTAAAACATGCTGGCTGGGGGATTCTGGATGTCCACCCATCGTAAAGCATGCTGGCTGGGGAATTCTGGGAGTTGAATCCGTCCCCTTAAAACATGCTGGCTGGGGGATTCTGGGAGTTGAAGTCCACCCTTTTTTTTAATATAAAATTTCCTTTATTAAAACATTCAGCATTGTACATAAAATCTTTGTATGCATCAAAAATCATAGCATCTGGTATACAACACTACGTATTATTCTTTGGAAACGTCTGGTTTGGTAAACATTTTTCACTCCTCACTTCGATCCTCTATTATACACCTGTTACATTTTTTATTCTCTATGATCCCTAACCATAGGTCCTGAGGTAGTAGTTAAACATTAAATATAAGATCATGTTAATAATCAATCCTCAGAGAACACAGCATATAACACTAGGTATTAATCTTTGTAAACGTTTGGTTTGGTACATATTCTTTACTCCTCACTTCCAGCCTCCACTATATGTCTGTTGTATTTTATCTTTCATGATCCCTAGCAAAAGATCCTGAAGTAGAGATTCAATAGCCTGGGGTAAAGATTCAGTCTGCTTTTTCATTATTAAAGTAATCAACATCAAGCATAAGATCATATTAAGAAGCAATCATGAAGTCCACCCTTCTTAAAGCATGCTGGCTGGGGGATTCTGCAAGTGGAAGTCCAGCCCTCTTAAAGCATGCTGGCTGGGGAATTCTGGGAGCTCCCAGGTCTAAAAGTTGCCAAGTTTGGCACCCCTGGCCCAGAGGCTATTCTTTAAGCTTATATGGGTGGCATGTAAGTTTTAAGGAATAAATAACATTTTACAAAGGAACGGACTGTTTGAATTAGTCCGGTCCTCCTCCCTATGGCCTAAGGTGACCAACATTTTTTACAATGAGAAGGAGGACACAAATAAACTGAAGAAAAAAAAAAGTGAGTCTAATGCATGCGTGTGTGCCGTGTCGTGTTTTGGTAAGAAGTAAACAAAGCCACTTGCGTGTGGCGTGCTCTCTCAAAACAATTCCCCTGTGTGGAGCGCATGCGTCTCATAATCGCGTCTTGCCGCACAGTACCGAGCCTTGACGAATCGTCATGTCAAATACAAATAGTCACATCACACGCAACGGATCGGATCAGGATCGATTGAATATGGAGATTTACAGATTAGTCTTCGAATATCAAAAAGGAGGACATGTAGGACAGCGGTTCTCAACCTGTGGGTCGTGACCCCATTTGGGGTCGAACGACCGTTTCGCGGGGGTCGCCGGACACCGCAGTCCGCCATTTTTTCCCCTCGGCCGTCGTGCACGCGCCACGCATGCGCAGTTCGGCCCGTCGTGCCGTGCATGCACGGTTCGGCACGTCACGTCACGCATGTGCGGTTCGGCCCGTCACGCCGTGCATGCGTGGTTCGGGTCGTCGCACGCACACCGCGCGTGCGCAGTTTGGCCCGTTGCGCCACGCATGCGCGATTTGGGTCGTCGCGCGCACACCGCGCATGCGTGGTTTGGCCCGTCACGCCGTGTGTGCGCGGCACGGGTTGGGGTCGCGCCGCGCATGGGCGGCGCAGGTGGGGTCTCGGCCTGAAAAAGGTTGAGAACCGCTGATGTAGGAGGACACTTTTCGAGAGAGGACAGAACTTACAAAAGGAGGACTGTCCTCCCTAAAGGAGGACGGCTGGTCACCTTAATGGCCTGCTGAGATTGCAGTTGTGGCTACTCACAGAAAACGAGGAGCGGGACCCCTTCGGCCACCCCAGTGCCCAGCGCGTTCTCGGCCTCACAATGGTACAGTCCATAATCCTTGAGGGACACATGTAGGAAGTTCTTCACCTCCTCGGTTCCGCAGGCAGAGCCGTCCTTG
Organism: Bothrops alternatus; assembly: GCA_034064705.1. Lineage (NCBI taxonomy): Eukaryota > Metazoa > Chordata > Lepidosauria > Squamata > Viperidae > Bothrops > Bothrops alternatus. Next base: position 44,526 of record JARGCV010000499.1, on the reverse strand, counting down.
AACCACCTGAAGGCCGTGGGCTCCGGGTAGCTGGCGCTGACGTTGCAAAGCAGAGACACGGCGTCGCCCACTCGGATGTTCTGGTTGGAGGGGTGGAGGATGACCTGGACACCCTTGGGGGCATCTAGGAAGGGACGAAAGAGAAGGAGAATAAAAGATCCAAAAGCCCAGAGGGGTGAGTGGTGGGCTTCCATTCTATAGGGCAGAGGTAGGCAACCTCGGCTCTTTTAGGACTCGTGGACTTCAACTCCCAGAATTCCCGAGTCAGCATAGCTGACTCAGGAATTCTGGGAGTTGAAGTCCACGAGTCCTAAAAGAGCCGAGGTTGCCTACCCCTGCATAGGGGGTGACAACTTCCAGATTTGGGCACCCTGCATGGCAATGGAGGCTAGTCCCATCTCATGAAAGAACGCTCAATTCCATCCAGACTGGATTAAGTTGGTACAAGTTTACCTGCTTAGCAGACTACCAGAGTGGGAAGGGACCCTGGAGGTCTTCTAGTCCAGCCCACTGCACAAGCAGGAGACCCTAGACTAGACCATGCCAGACAGGTGGCTGTTCAGTTTTTTCCTTAAGAACCTCCAGTGGTGAAGCATCCACAACTTCTGGTGACAAGCTGTTCCACTGGTTAATTGTCCTCCCTGCCAGGAAATTCCTCCTTAGTTCCAGGTTGCTTCTCTCCTTGATTGGTTCCCATCTGTTGCTTCTCGCCCTGCCTTCCGGGGCTTTGGAGGATAGGTGGACCCCCTCCTCTTCTCTGGGGCAGCCCCTCAAATATTGGAACATGGCTATCGCACACACACACACACACACACACACCCCAGTCCTTTAGGCAGTGAAGATACCTAATTGTTCTTCTTTGTCCTGTTTTCTCCACAACAAGAACCCTGTGAGTTGTGCTGGGCTGGCTCAAAGTCACCCAGCCGGCTTTCGTGCCTAAGGCAGGACTAGAACTCCCAGTCTCCTGGTGATTGGCCCAAAGTCACCTAGCTGGCTTTCGTGCCTAAGGCAGGACTAGAACTCACCATCTCCTGGTGATTGGCCCAAAGTCACCTAGCTGGCTTTCGTGCCTAAGGCAGGACTAGAACTCACCGTCTCCTGGTTTCTAGGCCAAACTAACTCTTTATTTCTATTTATGAATATTATATATTTATACATAGGTTTATATTGGGAGCCAAAACGCAAAACACGTAGAGACGGTGAGGAAATACCAACGGCAAAGGGCTGAGTTTTTTGTAGGGTTCTGAAACGGGAGCTAGAGAAAGAAACAAATTGTGTAGCCTTGCCTAACGATTGCCGTCTCGCTTCTGTAACCAGCGTTTGCGTCCGGGACCAGTTTCATACAAGCTGTGGGAAACGCGTCCACTTGTGTGATGTACCGAAGGAGGGAATATGGGAGTGTGCAGAAACGACGGATGCCTTCCTTATATTGTAATAAGTCTGCTGTCTGATTTTCATTGGCTAACAAAGTTTATAAAGCCATGCTAACTAACTTTCTAAGGTCTGGCGCTCCTGAAACGCAACTGCTGCCAGTGTTGGAGCATTCACCGCTTCTGGAGGCAGGTTGTTCCATTGGCTAATTGTTCTCACTGTCAGGAAGTTTCTCCTTAGTTCCTGGTTGCTTCTCTCCTTGATTAGTTTCCATCCACTGTTTCTTGTCCTGCCTTCGGGGGCTTTGGAGAATAGCTTGACTGCCTCTCCCCTCTTCCTTGTGGCAGCCCCTCAAATACTGGAATGTGGCTATCATGTATTGATATATGTGTCAACAACAACAACAACAACAATAATAATAATAAAGTTGGAAGGGACCTTGGAGGTCTTCTAGTCCAACCCCCTGCTCAGGCAGGAAACCCTATACCATTTCAGACAAATGGATGTCCAGTCAGTAAATGAACTCCTTAAAAACCTCCAGTGTTGGAGCATTCACAGTTTCTGGAGGCAAGGAGTTCCACGTGTTTATAGTTCCAGGTTGATTCTCACCTTGATTAATTTCCATCTGTTGCTTCTTGTCCTGCCTTTGGGTGCTTTGGAGAAGAGCTTGACTCCCTCTTCTTTGGGGCAGCCCCTGAGATACTGGAAGGCTGCTATCCTGTCCCCCCTCGTCCGTCTCTTCATTAAACTAGACATCCCCAATTCCAGCAGTTGTTCCTTATATGTTGAAATTAAGCGCTGTACCTTTAAGAAGCCTCTGCTTGAGTTTCCATGACTGGATTTTTACCCCTGGCCAGGGACCTTGCAGCCTATTTCAGCCTAATGGGCTTCAAAGGTTTGGAAGAAGATCTGGGTTTGAAGCCTGACCGTGCTGAGGGGGGGTCCCTGCAGAAGATTCCCTGCTCCGTCGTGCTACTCACATGCAACACGGAGAGTAACTTCGCCTCTGGCCTTCTGGGTCCCCACTGACACTTCACAGCCCAGCTTGTGTTCGTCGTCCTTCCAGGTCAGCGTCGTCTGGAGCGTTTGCCTCAAAAGAGCCACCGTGGTGTCAAGCTGGACTGTTCCAGAGACATCTGAGGTCTCTGGGTGGTGGCCGAACCATCGCAGGAAGTTGTGTTCGTAGGGACAGGCGTACGGACTAGAACACTTAAAGGATGCTGGAACTCCCTCCCTCAGATAGTCCGGGGCAGCAATGGTGGGTATATCAGGGTTATCTGAGGAAAGAAATAGGAGAAAGGGATGAACTTGGCGCATGATCTGGAGAAGACCTCTTATCTCCCTTGGCCATGCTGTAGTCCAGGGGTCTCCAACCTTGGCCACTTTAAGACTTGTGGACTTCAACTCCCAGAGTTCCCCAGCCAGCACATGGATTAAATGAAAGCACCAGAAGGCAAGACAAGGAACAGAACAGGAGAAGAGAAGAGAAGAGAAGAGAAGAGAAGAGAAGAGAAGAGAAGAGAAGAGAAGAGAAGAGAAGAGAAGAGAAGAGAAGAGAAGAGAAGAGAAGAGAAGAGAAGAGAAGAGAAGAGAAGAGAAGAGAAGAGAAATAGAAAATGGCTAGGATAATAAAGAATATAATAGAACAGAACAGAACAGAATAGAATAGAATAGAATAGAATAGAATAGAATAGAATAGAATAGAATAGAATAGAATAGAATAGAATAGAGCTGGAAGGGGCCTTGGAGGTCTTCTAGTCCAGCCCGCTGCTCAAGCAGGAGAACCTATACCATCTCAGACAAGTGAACTATGCATAGAAACTAATCAAGGAGAGAAGCAATCTGGAATGAAGGAGAAACGTCCTAACAGCCAGGACAATTAAACCAGTGGAACAGCTGGCCACCAGAAATTGTGGCTGCTTCATCACCGGAGGTTTTTCAGAAGAGGCTGGACAGTCACTTGTCTGAGATGGTGTAGGTTCTCCAGCTTGAGCAGGGGGCTGGACTAGAAGACCTCCAGGGTCCCTTCCAGCTCTTATTCTGACTGAAGATTCCTTTCACGGCTGGAGAAGGGGACCACCTACCGGTGATGGTCAGCTGGAGCTGCTTCTTCTCCGTCCAGCTGTTCTCCTGGACGATTTCAAAGCGGAAGGAGTATGGGCCGCTGTCTTCCTTCGTCAGCTGTCTCAGGAGGAGGGTGCAGTTGCGCCCGATGGGCTCCCCCAGCAGCTGGACCCGGTTTTGAAAGCGAGGATCGGCCTTCTCCGGAGAGGTGGAATGGAACACGGTGACCAACTGATCGTTCTCGTCTTTGTACCAAATAGCCACGATCCCGTTGGCCACGGAGACGTCGCCGGGGAAGGCAAACGTGCACGGAAGCACCGCGCAAGAACCCGTGATGGATGACACGCGGTCTGGGTAAGTAGCCGACCAGGAAGCCGAAGCTGCAGAACAGGAAGAAGGAGAACACAAGAGCTGAGATAAACAGAACGAGAGCGTTGGGTGGGACCTTGGAGGTCTTCTAGTCCAACCCCCCACCCACCCACCCAACCAGGAGACCCTATACCCTCCTGGTCAAATCGCTGTCCAATCTCTTCTTTGATGGAGCGCCCACAACTTCTGGTGGCAAGCTGTTCCACTGGTTAATTGTTCTCACAGCCAGGAAGTTCCTCCTTCATTCCAGGTTGCTTCTCTCCTTGAGTAGTTTCCATCCGTGGCTTCCTGTCCTGCCTTCGGGGGCTTTGGGGAATAGCTTGAGCCCCCCCCCACTCTTTGTGGCAGCCCCTCAAATACTGGAAGGCGGCTATCACGTCACCCCGGGTCCTTCTTTTCATTCAGTGCCCTGGCCACCAGTCTGACTGACCCACTCCTGGGTTCCCATAACGCCTAATGCCAGGGAGTTCTATTGGCCCAATGGGGGTAGCCAGGTTCGTCTGAACCTTGGTTAATTTAGGGGGCTGTGACTCTTCATTTCAAGTTTAAGAGATGGCATAACCAGCAAAAGGGTTAATCCAATCCCTTAATCCAATGTGCAGTGGTGAGAATGCAGTATTACAGGAAAATTCAGCCCACTGCCAGGAGTTTGATCCCTTCGACCCTGACCAGTTTGAGATAACTCAGCCTTCCTTCCTTCCTTCCTTCCTTCCTTCCTTCCTTCCTTCCTTCCTTCCTTCCTTCCTTCCTTCCTTCCTCCCTCCCTCTATCTCCTTCCTTCCTTCTCTCCTTCTCAAGTTTCCTTCCCTCCCTTCCCTCCCTCCATCTACTTCCTTCCTTCTCTCCCTCCTTCCCTCCCTCCCTCCCTCCCTCCCTCCCTCCCTCCCTTCCTTCCTTCCTTCCTTCCCTCTCTCCCTCCTTCCCTCCCTCCCTCCCTCCCTCCCTTCCCTCCCTCCCTTCCCTCCCTCCATCTCCTTTCTTCCTTCCCTTCCCTCCCTCTATCTCCTTTCTTCCTTCCCTCCCTTTCCTCTCTCCCTTCCTCCCTTCCTTTCCTTCCTTCCTCCCTCCCTCCATCTCCTTCCTTGCTTCCCTCCCTCCCTCCATCTCCTTCCTTCCTTCCCTCCCTCCCTCCATCTCCTTCCTTCCTTCCTTCCTTCCTTCCTTCCTTCCTTCCTTCCTTCCTTCCTTCCTTCTTTCCTTCCTTCCTAGGTTGGTAAAATGAAGACCCAGATTGTTGGGGGCAAAGAGGCTGACTCTGTAAACCACCCAGAGAGGGCTGTAAAGCGGTATATAAGTGCTATTGGAGGGAGGGAGGGAAACAAGGAGAAGGAAGGAAGCCCTGAGGGCTGAGAGGCTAGAGCAGTGGTTCTCAACCTTTTTCAGGTTGAGACCCCACTTGCCCTGCCCATGCGCGCCGCGACCCCGACCCGGGCCGATCCGCGCATGCGCGGCGTGCGCGCGCCAAAAAAAATTAAAAAAAATTAAAAAAATTTCAAAAAAAAACACAAAATGGCGGACCGCGATGGGTTGATCCGCTTATGCGTGGCGCACGTGCGATGGGCTGATCCGCGCATGCACGGCGCGCGCACGCCGAAAAAAAAAAGAAAAAAAATAATTAAAAAAAACCAAAATGGCGGACCGCGGTGTCCGGCGACCCCCGCAAAACGGTCGTTCGACCCCAAATGGGGTCGCGACCCATAGGTTGAGAACCACTGGGCTAGAGCGTCATATCGCAGGCTGATTCTGCCCACAGCCAGGAAGTTCCATCCTGACCAGCTCCCGGGGGACTCAGCCTGCCTTCCGTCCTTCCCAGGTCGGCAAAAGGAGGACCCAGATTGTTGGGGGCAAAGAGGCTGCCTCTGTAAACCACCCAGAGAGGGCTGTAAAGCACTGCGAAGCGGTATACAAGTCTAAGTGCTAAGTGTTCAGGGCAGGTTAGGGTTAGGGACGGCTGTTTAGGGAAATTTAGCTGACGTACCTGGGGAAATATTCACAGCAAGCGACACGAAGGAGAGGAAGAGGAATCTCATTGTGACTTCCGAGGTTGAGTCGGACCTGCGGAAACCTAGTGGGGAGAACAAAACCCAGACATGGTTAGATGCCAGGCTAGCAGGAGTACTGCGGACTGTCTGGATCATGGCTACAGGTAACCCTCGACGTTTAATGCAGTGGTTCTCAACCTTTTTCAGGTTGAGACCCCACTTGCCCTGCCCATGTGCGCCGTGACCCCGACCTGGGTCGATCCGCGCGTGCGCGGGGCGCACGCGCCGAAAAAAAATAATAAAAATAAATAAATAAATAAATAAAAAAACAACAAAATGGCGGACCGCAACGGGCGGATCCACACATGCACGGCGCGCGCATGATGGGCCGATCCGCGTATGCGCAGCGCGCGCACTCCCAAAAAAAAATTTAAAATTTTTTTTTAAAAAACCACAAAATGGCGGACCGCGATGGGTGGATCCACGCATGCGTGGCGCACGTGTGACGGGCCGATCCACGCATGCACGGTGCGCGCGTGCAAAAATTTTTTTAAAAAAAATTTAAAAAATTAAAAAAAAAACAAAATGGCGGACCACGACGGGTGGATCCGCGTATGCGCGGCGCGCGCACGCCGAAAAAAAAATAAAAAAATAAAAAAATAATTAAAAAAACAAAATGGCGGACCGCCGTGTCCGGCGACCCCCGCAAAACGGTCGTTCGACCCCAAATGGGGTCGCGACCCATAGGTTGAGAACCACTGGTTTAATGATCATTCGAAGTTGCGACAGCACTGGTTATGACACTCGCTCCCCATGCCCATGGCCAGCCCTGGTAGATTCTCCTCCGAACTCTTCTGCACCGAATCTTCCAAATACAGACGACAGAATAACAGTCGGAGGGGACCTTGAGGTCATCTAGTCCAACCCTCTGCTCAAGCAGGAGACGTTAGACCATTTCAGACAACTGACTGTCCAGCCTCTTCTTAAAAACCTCCAGTGATGGAGCACCCACAACTTCTGGAGACAGGTAGTTCCACTGGTTAATTGTTCTCACTGTCAGGACGTTTCTCCTTAGTTCCAGGTTGCTTCTGTCCTTCTCAAGTTTCCTTCTAATCAAGGAAGAGAAAAAGGCAGGGGAAGAATGATGAAGTGTAGAGGAAGGGTCTCTCCAGGCTGTTCATTCGAGCAGAAAACACACCGCCATTGGATCAGGGACTTCAGATACCAGCAGGGGCATCAGGTCAAGTCTGAAGGTTGCAGACGGGGGTCACAATCACAGGAGCGAGGAGGAGGAGGAAGAGGAGGAGGAGGAGGAGGAGGAGGAGGAGGAGGAAGACTGTGGGGTCCTTGCAGACATTTCATTTCCCAACTAGGTAACATCATCAGTGCTAGAAGGGAGGGGGGTTTGCAGAGAGGATGCGGGAGGAGGAGGGGGAGGAGGAGGAGGAGGAAGAGGAGGAAGAGGAGGAGGAGGAGGCAGCTTGCCTGTCTAGGAAAGTGTGTGTAGCTTTTGTGGTTTGCTCCCAACATCTCTGGTTGTGGCTGACATTGGAGGAAGATAGCTGTGTTTAGTCTGTGGTAGCCGAAATCACGAGAGGACATTTTCGAACTGGCAGATTTTATCATAAGGCCTGGCTTTTCGGATCAACAGCTGCTCACAAAAGGTGATGTGTGTTCATAAAATTTGCTAGTCCAAACAAGAGCTGCAGGGACTCCTGATATTTTGGCAGAATGGGCAAGAAGGTAATGAGCAAAATATATAATATAGATGAGAGAGAGAGAGAGAGAGACAGACAGACAGACAGACAGACAGACAGACAGACAGACAGACAGACAGTCAGACAAATAGTAGATACCTAGATAGCTAGAGAGACAGAGAGAGAGACAGAGAGAGAGAGCAAGAGACAGACAGACAGACAGATGATGGTAGATACATAGATTGATAGATAGATAGATAGATAGATAGATAGATAGATAGATAGATAGATAGATAGATAGATAGATAGATAGATAGATAGATGTTAGATAGATAGATAGATAGCTATAATAGAAAATAGATATAGACAGATAGACAGACAGACAGACAGACAGACAGATAGATAGATAGATAGATAGATAGATAGCTATAATAGATAGGTAGAGATAGATAGATAGATAAGAGATAGCTATGATACATAGAAAGAAAATAGATAGATAGATAGATAGATAGATAGATAGATAGATAGAAAATAGATGTTAGATAGATAGATAGATAGATAAGAGATAGCTATGATACATAGAAAGAAAATAGATAGATAGATAGATAGATAGATAGATAGAAAATAGATGTTAGATAGATAGATAGATAGATAGATAGATAGCTATAATAGATAGACAGATAGAAAATAGATATAAGACAGACAGATAGATAGAGATAGATAGATAAGAGATAGCTATCATACATACACAGAAGATAGATAGATAGATAGATAGATAGATAGATAGATAGATAGATAGATAGATAGATAGATAGATAGATAGATAGAGTTGGCTGGCTCAGGAATTCTGGGAGTTGAAGTCCACAAGTCTTAAACTGTGCAAGCTTGAACACCTAATCTAGGTTATAAATCCATCTATGTCTTTGGATCACCCAGCTGGAAGAACTACTTTGGTTCCAGATGTGGCTTCTCAGATCTTAATACCTATTTTGGGAGAGCAACCTGTTCTTCAGAGACAACGGATGGAAACTCATCAAGGAGAGAAGCAACCTGGAATTAAGGAGAGACTTCCTGACAGGGAGGACAATCAACCAGTGGAACTCCTTGCCTCCTGAAAATGTGGGGGCTTCATCACTGGAGGTTTTCAAGAAGAATTTGGACTGCCCCTCGTCTGAAATGGTATAGGATCTCCTTCTTGAACAGGGGGTTGGACTAGAAGACCTCCAAGGTCCCGTCCAGCTCTATTCTGATTAAGGAAATTAGGAGAAGACCTTCTTTAAAAAATGAAGCCCGGGTGCTAAAACTCGCGGCTATCTTCTGCCTTTGGGGTCCACCGGTGGTTGATGTTTTTCCCCTCCTGAGCTTTTGCTTTTTAAGCTGGCTTGTCACAGTTGGCTTCCTTAAACAGACTTTCTTCCCATTTTCTAAAAGGGGCAGCGAAGAACAGACCAACCAAGATTGGAATCTAGCTTTTTTTAAAAAAAAAAAAAACAAATTTTATTGCTTTTTTTAAAGTTCTTAAAGAAACATATTCAGGACACACCGTGGTGCTGGGGTAATCAAACATCTTAAAACAAGACATATATACATAACCAGGTTATTTATGGGACCGCCTGCTGCCTCATGAATCCCAGCGGCTGGTTAGGGCCCAGAGTGGGCCTTCTCCAGGTCCCGTCAGCCAGACAGTGTCGCCTGGCGGGGCCTAGGGGAAGAGCCTTCTCTGTTGCGGCCCCGGCCCTCTGGAACCAACTTCCCCCGGAGATCCGTGTCGCCCCCACCCTCTCCGCCTTTCGTAAATTGCTTAAAACATACTTTTGCTGGCAGGCCTGGGGCAGCTAACACCTTGCCCCTAGCCAGTGTATGTTTGTGTGTATGTTTGTGGAATGATTGGTTTCTTTTTTAACTTAAGGGTTTTTATATTTATGTATTTTATTGTAATTTCTATCATGTTGTAAGCCGCCCTGAGTTCTCCGGAATAGGGCGGCATAGAAATTAATTAATTAATTAAATAAACAAACAAACAAACAAACAAACAAATAAATAATAATAATAATATAATCAATACGTCAAGTATTCCCTCTCTTTTTCCCTCAAATAACATAGTATATTTAAAATATCCAAATTCTAGCTTAATTGGATTCAACCTGAGCCTGTTTTTAAGCTTCATCAATTTCTACCATAATCAAATTAACTTTAAATAAAAACATTTTCAGTTCAAATAGCCCTAGATTGGAATCTAGCTTTGGACAATGGAAGAAAAGTCCCATGGAAATAAGTTGCTATCGCCCAGCACTGTGTCACCCTAGGGCTGCATCAACAGAGCGATAGAATCAATGTCACATCAAGTATTGGTGTTGCTTTTCAGGCATAATGCCCAGTAAAAAAAAATTCAGGTTTAAAATCCACTTGTTCGCCCAATATGTTTTCTAACCACATACGTATATTTTTCCAATAGGCCTTTGCCTTACCACGTGAAAAGACTAATAAGCAGAAACTATATTTAAGTGTAGAGCAGCGAGAATAATTTTTGCACAATACCGGAAGAACGAAGGACTGCCATCAGAGGAAGAAATAATCAGGAAAATATTGGAATGTGCAGAGAGGGACAGATTAACTCTGAGGTTGAAAGACAAAGGAGATGCACAGACTGCTATCAAATTTAGAATTTATTTTATTCTTGGTTAGAGAAGAGAATGAAGGATTAGGAATTGAACATGTATTAGCATAGCAAACTCCAGACAGCTTGTGGATGGGAAAAATTAACAAAAAAATGAAAAAAAAATTAATACAAATTTTATAAAAAAAAAAGTATTTGTATTGCTTAATCTAAGGCAGTGATGGCGAACCTTTGAGAGACCCAGGGCCCAAACTGCAACCCCAAACCCACTTATTTATCGCTGGGGGGGCCAGGTGGGCGTGGCCCACTGAGTGGGCGTGGCTCTGGTGGTCATGGCAGACTGGGTGGGTGTGGCCAAGGTGGGCATGGTCACCATGATGTTACTCGTGGGGAGGGACGCCTATGGGGGCCGGGCAGGTTGGCGGAGATCCGGGGGGGTCTCTGGCAGGTGGGGCGGTGAGCAGGAGGCTCGTCCTGTGGGGTGAGGCGAAGCAGGGTGGGGGTCCCATTATCTCAGGGCAAGGCAAGGCGAGGCAGGGGCCGGACACCATCGGCTCCCACACACAGAGGCCAGCAAGCGCATGGGGGCCGACAGTGTCCGTCAGCAGCCACAGCCTGCCGGCCCCTTCACCGGCGCACTCTGGGACTCTGCAGGCCACCGCCAGCAGTTCGGAGAAGCGCCCACGGAGAGGGCTCTGAGTGCCACCTCCGGCACGCGTGCCATAGCTTCGCCACCACTGATCTAAGGCCTTGGTAAGAACACACTTGGAACACGGCGTCCAGATTTGGTCACGGTGATATAAAAAGATCTTTGAGACTTTGAAAAAAGGGCAGAGAAGAACAAAATAGAAATACGAGTTAAGGTAGGCAAGAAAACGGCAAGTGAGCGCCGGTCCAGCCTAGCCGAGTTCAAATCGCCAGGACCGGATGGATGACACGCCAAGGTTCTCAAGGAACTGGCAGATGTGATCTCAGAACCACTGAACTCTATTTTTCAAAGATCCTGGAGCACTGGGGAACTACCGGAGGACTGGAAAAGAGCTGATGTAGTTCCCATTTTCAAAAAAGGGGGAAAAATAGATCCAGGAAATTATAGACCTATCAGCCTGACCTCAATACCTGGGAAGATTCTGGAAAAGATCATCAAACGACGAAATCAGCGAACACCTCCAGGCAAACAAAGTCGTTACTAAAAGCCAACACGGGTTTGTCAAAAACAGATCATGCCAAAGAAATCTTATTGCATTCTTCGACCAAGCGACAAGAGCCACAAAGATAGTGAGGGGGCTGGAGGCTAAAACATACGAAGAACGGCTGTGGGAATTGGGTATGCCTAGTTCAGGGGTAGGCAACCTCGGCTCTTTTATGACTCATGGACTTCAACTCCCAGAATTCCTGAATCAGCTATGTTGATTCAGGAATTCTGGGAGTTGAAGTCCATGAGTCATAAAAGAGCCGAGGTTGCCTACCCCTGGCCTAGTTTAATGAAGAGAAGGAGGAGGGGGAGACATAATAGCAATCTTCCAATATCTCAGAGGTTGGCACAAAGAAGGGGGGGATTGTCCACTTATTCTCCAAAGCCCCTGAAGGTAGAACAAGAAGGAACGGATGGAAACTCATCAAGGAGAGAAGCAACCTGGAACTAAGGAGGAATTTCCCGACAGCGAGAACAGTGAGAACAATTAACCAGGGGAACGACCTGGCTCCAGAAGTTATGGGTGCTCCATCACTGGAGGGTTTTTAAGAAGAAGACTGCATAGCCATTTGTCTGGGAATGGTATAAAGTTGGAGCAGAGGGTTGGACTAGATGACCTCTTAGCTCTCTTCCAATTCTGTTGTTCTGCTCTGTCCCAACATGCAAAGCGACTCATAGTCTAGGCCAGGGGTCTTCAAACTTGGCCTTTTTATGAGTTGTGGACTTCAATTCCCAGAATTCCTGAGTCAGCCAACTCTATCTATCTATCTATCTATCTATCTATCTATCTATCTGTCTGTCTGTCTGTCTGTCTGTCTGTCTGTCTATCTATCTATCTATCTATCTATCTCTATATCTGTCTGTCTGTCTGTCTGTCTGTCTGTCTGTCTATCTATCTATCTATCTCTATATCTCTATCTCTCTATCTATATCTATCTATATCTATCTATCTGTCTGTCTGTCTGTCTGTCTATCTATCTATCTATCTATATCTATATCTATATCTATATCTATATCTATATCTATATCTATCTATCTATATCTATATCTATGTCTGTCTGTCTGTCTGTCTGTCTATCTATCTATCTATCTATCTATCTCTATCTATCTGTCTATCTATCTATCTATCTATCTATCTATCTATCTATCTATCTATCTATCTATCTATCCATCCATCCATCCATCTATCCATCCATTCATCCATCCATCCATCCATCTATCTATCTATGTATCTTCTATCCATCCATCCATCTATCTATCCATCCATCCATCCATCCATCCATCCATCCATCCATCCATCCATTATAAAAGGGTCAAGTTTGAAGACCCCTGGTCATAAGTGCGAAAAAAACAGACAAAGCTGGCTGGGGAATTCTGGGAGTTGAAGTCCACAAGTCATCAAAGGGCCAAGTCTGAAGAGCCCTCGTCTAGGCAACGTCAAGAAGAACCTGAAACGAAGGTCCACCTTACCTTCTCAACGACAACAGCTGCTTCTGCTCTGGGGCTCCCGTGGAACTTTCAGCATGAGGTTGGAGGCACCATCAGAAGATGTTGGGAGACTCCAGGTGGGATGTTAATGCTTTCCTGAGGTCCGTGTGGTCCAGAGAAGAATGTGGCTTTCTCCTTGGGGCAGCTTTATTACCCTCCGTTTCAGGAAGTCCTTTTGAACAGTCAGCTGTTCTCATCCCTTGCTCGGCTTCTTCACATACTTGTCTCTGGACCTCAGTTCCGGGGAAGGAAGAAGGCGGGGATGGGGTTCTGGTTTCTTGAGTTCAAATTGATGGTGGTGGGGTAGGTCCTACAGTGGTGGAGGAAGGAGGGGAACCATGTCTTCTCTCGGCAGGTCCTGCAAGAAATAAAGGAGGAACGGCTGCGTCTTCCACTTGGAAGAGGAGAGTGAAAGCAGACCTTTGGGAATGACCCATCCCGAAGACCGGCCACCCTTTGGATTTGGAACTGGAGAGCCTCAGCCACGTGGAGCTTCCCCATCTCTCTCGGATTGGAATCTCCTGTAATCCGGCTTAATGCTGGTGACCAGATGGGATGGGATGATAAGGAAGATAAGGGTGGTGGAGCTGCAGCAGCCAGGCAATCCAGCATCCTGTTTCCCAGGGTGTCCTGGGGGCAAGGGGGGCCCGCCACCCAAGGAGAGTGCCCCAGCCGTCGGCTCACTGCTCTCACGCAGAGTAACAGAAGAGTAGATTTGGACAGGACCCTGGGGGTCATAAGAACATAAGAAGAAGAGCCCTGCTGAATCAGGCCAAAGCCCATCGAGTCCAGCATTCTGTGTCACCCAGTGGCCCACCAATTGTACATGGGGATCTTGAGTAGAAAGAGAAGGCAAAACCCTCCCTTTCCCTTGACCCCCAACAAATGGGACTCAAGGGAATCCTGCCTGCCTCAACCAACATAGAGATCATCTAGTCCAACCCCCTGCTCAGGCAGGAAACGAGCATCCAAAGCATCCGCAACTTCTGGTGGCGAGCTGTTCCACTGGTTAATTGTCCTCACTGTCAGGAAGTTCCTCCTTGATTCCAGGTTGCTTCTCTCTTTGATCAGTTTCCAACCATTGTTTCTCGTCCTGCCTTCAGGCGCTTTGGAGAATAGCTTGACTGCCTCTTCTTTGGGACAGCCCCTGAGATATTAGGAAACTGCTGCGACATCACCTCTAGTTTTTATTTTCATTACCAATTGGTTTGAGATTTTTCAGAGCCTCCCTCCAAATCGGGATAGAGCAGACCTGTGTCTCCTGCTAGCTGGTCAGAGAAGGCGCAAAGGCGATCTATCTTTTGGATTTTTCCAGCGTGGGCTTTCATCCCACGCTCCCTATTTCAATGAAATAAGAGTTGGAAGGGACCTTGGAGGTCTTCTAGTCTAACCCCCTGCTCAAGCAAGAGACCGTCTGCCATTTCAGACAGGTGGCTGTCCAGTCTCTTCTTTAAAAACCTCCAGTAATGGAGCCCTCACGATTTCTGGTGGCCAGCTGTTCCACTGGTTAATTGTCCTCACCGTTAGGAAGTTTCTCCTTCGTTCCAGGTTGCATCTCTCTTTTGGTCAGTTTCCAACCATTGTTTCTTGTCCTGCCTTCAATCAATCAACCAACCAACCAACCAATCAATCAATCTGGATAGAGCTGAAGGGACCTTGGAGGTCATCTAGTCCGACCCCCTGCTCAAGCGGGAGACCCTCTACTTGCCATTTCAGGCAAATGGTTCTACAATATCTTCTTCAAAAACTCTAGTGTTGGAAGACCCACAACTTCTGGAGGGCAACGGTTCTACTGATTAATTGTCCTCACTGCTAGAAGTTTCTCCTTAATTCCAGGTTGCTTCTCTCTCCTTGGTCAGTTTCCATCTGTTGTTTCTTGTCTGCTCTTCTGGTGCTTTGGAGAAGAAGTTGACCCCCTCCTCTCCTTCAGTATGAACCCTCCTTCTAATTGGGACGGTGGTTCTCCAACACCTTCAATTTTATAGGGCAAACTCTCCCCTCCCCCCCACCTTATACTCCTTAGAATGCACGGAAGCTTTTCCCCTCTTTCTTCACATAAGTCCGTTCACACCTTTCCTGACTTTTTTTTTATAAATGTTTTATGGAGTTTTATAAGGGAAGGGAAGGGAGACAGTCGGTATGGATATTGGATGGGGTTAGGCCAGGGATAGGCCACCCTGGCTCTTTTATGACTCGTGGACTTCAACTCCCGGAATTCCCGAGCCAGCATGGCTCAGCATGGAAACCTCTCCCTTTCCCCTCAGCATGGCTGGCTCAGGAATTCTGGGAGCTGAAGTCCACCAGTCATCAAAGGGCCAAGGTGGCCAACCCTGGCCTAGGCCTAGGCTGCTTTATGACTGGTGGACTTCAACTCCCAGAATTCCTGAGCCAGCATGGGGGAACTATGGCCCCCTTCATGACTCGTGGACTTCAACTCCCAGAATTCCTGATCCAGCATGGCTCAGCTTGGAAACCTCTCCCTTTCCCCTCAGCGTGGCTGGCTCAGGAATTCTGGGAGTTGAAGTCCACCAGTCACAAAAGAGCCAAGGTTGCCTACCCCTGGGTTAGGGGGTAGGGTTAGGATAAGGGTAGGGGTAGGTACAGTAGTGGGGCTACCCCCATTAAAAATTCAACGCTTTAGCAAGCAGACTATCGTCCCAGGTACAAATATTAAATGACAGTAGTTAGGAGAAGGAGAAGGAGGCACTGCCAAGAGAGAGGGGGGGTCCTGGGGGGGTCCTCCAGCAGGTCCCCAGAGTAGATCAGCTGCAGCAACCAAGTGCTCCCTGTGGGCCCTGCTGGAGGAACTTCTCCGTGTCCTCCACCCACAGGCCCTTTCCTGCCTGGCGTCTTCTCAGCGCATACAAGGGGGCTGACTTGGCTGTTCTCGCCTGGAGAACTTGCTGAGATCAGCAGCTGACCCAGGAAAGGCTGGGTGCCTTCTGGGCCATGTGCAAGTCCGACCATCTGCCCAGCTTCCGCTCGGGGAAACGAATCCGCGAGCGGCTGCAAGCCACGAACGAGTGGGCGGGGGATCCGAGGATCGCTTTCGATTCTTGGGTTTGATTTTCCCTGATGGGTGCATCTTTTGGGATGTGCTGGGATCCGGGCCAGCGGGGGTCAAGCGTGCTCGTGGGCTCTGATGGGCCCTGCCCGTCAGGCGGCACCGGCTGTGTGGTTGAAAGTGAGAAACATGCCGCCCGGCATGCTTCCCCTTTTCATTTAGTTATCTTATGACTTTCACTGTGCTGTGTTTTGATATATGATCAAGATTAATAATAATAATCATCTTCATTATCATCATCATCATAAAAACAACTGGAGCATCACTTGAACACCCTCATCGGCATTGACAAATTCGCCATTAGTCAATTGCCAAAGGCAGCCTTACTAGGAACTGCTTCCATCCTGCGACGAGATCTGTAATACCATCAAACATCCACATCTGCCTATCCCGGGTCCTGGGTAAGGACTCGATAGGTAGACAAAAATGCCAAATCCAGTCTGAACATCTGGCTGACTGTGCGATGATTAATAATAATAATAATAATAATAATAATAATAATAATAATAATAATAATAATAACAACAATAACAACAACAATAATAGAGTTGGAAGGGACCTTGGAGGTCATCTAGTCCAACCCCCTGCTCAGGCAGGAAACCCTATACCATTTTGGACAAAGGGCTGTCCAGTTTCTTCTTAAAAACCTCCAGTGTTGGAGCATCTACCGCTTCTGGAGGCAGGTTGTTCCACTGGTTCATTGTTCTCACTGTCAGGAAGTTTCTCCTTAGTTCCAGGTTGCTTCTCTCCTTGCTTAGTTTCCATCCGTTGCTTCATGTCCGGCCTTCAGGGGCTTCGGAGAAGAGCTTGACTCCCTCTTCTTTGGGGCAGCCCCTGAGATATTGGAATACTGCTATCCTGTCCCCCCCTCGTCCTTCTCTTCATTAAACTAGACATCCCCAATTCCAGCCACCGTTCCTTGTATGTTTTAGCCTCCAGTCCCCTAATCATCTTTGCTGCTCTTCTCTGGACTCTTTCTATTTTTTTAGACATATGCAATATGCATTTTAGTTTAAAATAAAAAAAAAACTAAAGGAAGGAAGGAGAGAAGGATACGGAGGGAAGAGAAAAATAGAGGGAGGGAGGGAGGAAGGAAAAGGAAAGAAGGAAGGAAGGAGAAGGAAAGAAGGAAGGAAGGAAAAGGAAGGAAGGAAGGAAAAGGAAGGAAGGAAGGAAGAAAGGAAGGAAGGAAAGAAGGAAGGAAAAGGAAGGAAGGAAAAGGAAGAAAGGAAGGAAGGAAGGAAGGAAAAGGAAAGAAGGACGGAAGGAAGGATACGGAGGGAAGAGAGAAATAGAGGAAGGGAGGAAGAAAGGAAAAGGGAGGAAGGAAGGAAAAGGAAAGAAGGAAGGAAGGAAGGATATGGAGGGAAGAGAGAAATAGAGGGAGCGCGGAAGGAAGGAAAAGGGAGGAAGGAAGGAAGGAAAAGGAAGGAAGAAAGAAAGGAAGGAAGGAAAGAAGGAAAAGGAAGGAAGGAAGGAAGGAAAAGGAAGGAAGAAAAAGGAAAGAAGGAAGGATACGGATGGAAGAGAGAAATAGAGGGAGGGTGGAAGGAAGGAAAAGGAAGGAAGGAAGGAAAAGAAAGAAAGAAAGAAAGAAAAAGAAAGGAAGGAAGGAAGGAAAAGGAAGGAAGGATATGGAGGGAAGAGAGAAATAGAGGGAGGGCGGAAGGAAGAAAAAGGGAGGAAGGAAGGAAAAGGAAAGAAGGAAGGAAGGAAGGATATGGAGGGAAGAGAGAAATAGAGGGAGCGCGGAAGGAAGGAAAAGGGAGGAAGGAAGGAAAAGGAAGGAAGAAAGAAAGGAAGGAAGGAAATAAGGAAAAGGAAGGAAGGAAGGAAGGAAAAGGAAGGAAGAAAAAGGAAAGAAGGAAGGATACGGATGGAAGAGAGAAATAGAGGGAGGGTGGAAGGAAGGAAAAGGAAGGAAGGAAGGAAAAGAAAGAAAGAAAGAAAGAAAAAGAAAGGAAGGAAGGAAGGAAAAGGAAGGAAGGATACGGAGGGAAGAAAGAAATAGAGGGAGGGCGGAAGGAAGGAAAAGGGAGGAAGGAAGGAAAAGGAAGGAAAGAAGGAAGGAAAAGGAAGGAAGGAAGGAAAAGGAAGGAAGGATACGGAGGGAAGAAAGAAATAGAGGGAGGGCGGAAGGAAGGAAAAGGGAGGAAGGAAGGAAAAGGAAGGAAAGAAGGAAGGAAAAGGAAGGAAGGAAGGAAAAGGAAGGAAGCAAGGAAGGAAGGAAAAGGAAAGAAGGAAAGGAAGGAAGGAAGGAAGGAAAGGAAGAAGGAAGGAAGGAAGGAAAAGGAAGAAAGGAAGGAAAAGGAAGGAAGGAAGGAATGAAAAAAGGAAGGAAAAGGAAGGAAGGAAAAGGAAGGAAGGAAGGAAGGAAAAGGAAAGAAGGAAGGAAGGATGGATACGGAGGGAAGAGAGAAATAGAGGGAGGGCGGAAGGAAGGAAAAGGGAGGAAGGAAGGAAGGAAGGAAGGAAAGAAGGAAGGAAGGAAAAGGAAGGAAGGAAGGAAGGAAAAGGAAGGAAGAAAAAGGAAAGAAGGAAGGATACGGATGGAAGAGAGAAATAGAGGGAGGGTGGAAGGAAGGAAAAGGAAAGAAGGAAGGAAAAGAAAGAAAGAAAGAAAGAAAGAAAGAAAAAGAAAGGAAGGAAGGAAGGAAAAGGAAGGAAGGAAGGATACGGAGGGAAGAGAGAAATAGAGGGAGGGCGGAAGGAAGGAAGGAAGGCAGGGAAAAGCAAAGAACCGGCCAAGCAAATAGCCCTCATTCGAGGCTTAGGCCAGCTGCTCCCCGCCCCCCCCAGAGGTTCCGAAGCTGCCGGACTCCCGTCCCGCGGGGACCCCCGGCCCCCTCGCCCCAGAAGCGCCGCGCTCCACGCCGCCAGCCGGCCCCTCTCGCGGGCGCCCTCACATTCCTCCCGGCGTCTCCGGAATGCCCGGCATCCCTCGATGGGCAGGAGCCTCTCCAGGCCGCCCTTGGGTGGCGGGACGGGCGGGGAGGGCTGCCCGGGTGGCGCCTGGGGGAGGGGGGAAGAGGGAGGGGGGAGCCTCGCCCCCCCTGCAGCTCTTGCCAGACCCCCCCGCGCCCCCCTCTGCTGCCATGGGGGGGGCTCTTCTAAGAGGCTCCAGAGGCCTCCAGCTGCCAGGGACAAGATTTATCTGCTGGGCCGGAGCGGCGGGGGGGGGGGGGATGGAGAGAGGCCCAAACAAACAGGAGAGGAATCTAGGAGGTCAGCAGGACCACAGCTGCCCTGCTCCTAATCGGAATAGAGCCGGAGGGGGGCCTCGGAGGTCATCTAGTCCAAGCAGGAGACCCTCTGCCCTTTCAGATAGCAGAATAACAGATTTGGAAGGGTCATGGGAGGTCATCTAGTCCAACCCCCTGTGCAAGCAGGAGACCCTCTGCCCTTTCAGATAGCAGAATCAGAGAGCCGGAAGGAGCCCTCGGAGGTCATCTAGTCCAACCCCCTGCGCAAGCAGGAGACCCTCTGCCCTTTCAGATAGCAGAATCAGAGAGCCGGAAGGAGCCCTCGGAGGTCATCTAGTCCAACCCTCTGCGCAAGCAGGAGACCCTCTGGCCTTTCAGATAGCAGAATCAGAGAGCCGGAAGGAGCCCTCGGAGGTCATCTAGTCCAACCCCCTGCACAAGCAGGAGACCCTCTGCCCTTTCAGATAGCAGAATCAGAGAGCTGGAAGGGGCCTGGGAGGTCATCTAGTCCAACCCCCTGTGCAAGCAGGAGACCCTCTGCCCTTTCAGATAGCAGAATCAGAGAGCCGGAAGGAGCCCTCGGAGGTCATCTAGTCCAACCCCCTGCGCAAACAGGAGACCCTCTGCCCTTTCAGATAGCAGAATCAGAGAGCCGGAAGGGGCCTGGGAGGTCATCTAGTCCAACCCCCTGCGCAAACAGGAGACCCTCTGCCCTTTCAGATAGCAGAATCAGAGAGCTGGAAGGGGCCTGGGAGGTCATCTAGTCCAACCCCCTGTGCAAGCAGGAGACCCTCTGCCCTTTCAGATAGCAGAATCAGAGAGCCGGAAGGAGCCCTCGGAGGTCATCTAGTCCAACCCCCTGCGCAAACAGGAGACCCTCTGCCCTTTCAGATAGCAGAATCAGAGAGCCGGAAGGGGCCTGGGAGGTCATCTAGTCCAACCTCCTGCGCAAACAGGAGACCCTCTGCCCTTTCAGATAGCAGAATAAGAGAGCCAGAAGGGACCCTCGGAGGTCATCTAGTCCAACCTCCTGTGCAAACAGGAGACCCTCTGCCCTTTCAGATAGCAGAATCAGAGAGCCGGAAGGATCCCTTGGAGGTCATCTAGTCCAACCCCCTGCGCAAACAGGAGACCCTCTGCCCTTTCAGATAGCAGAATCAGAGAGCCGGAAGGGGCCTGGGAGGTCATCTAGTCCAACCCCCTGCGCAAACAGGAGACCCTCTGCCCTTTCAGATAGCAGAATAAGAGAGCCAGAAGGGACCCTCGGAGGTCATCTAGTCCAACCTCCTGTGCAAACAGGAGACCCTCTGCCCTTTCAGATAGCAGAATCAGAGAGCCGGAAGGATCCCTTGGAGGTCATCTAGTCCAACCCCCTGCGCAAGCTGCAGACCCTAGAGTCCATTCCAGACAAGGGACTGTCCAGTCTCTTCTTAAAAACCTCCAGTGATGGAGCGCCCACGACTTCTAGGAGGCAAGTTGCAGTTAAGTATTAATTGTCCTCACTGTCGGGAAGTTTCTCCTTAGTTCCAGGTTGCTTCTCTCCTTGATGAGTTTCCATCCGTTGCTTCTTGTCCGGCCTTCTTCAGGGGCTTTGGAGAAGAGCTTGACTCCCTCTTCTTTGGGGCAGCCCCTGGGATATTGGAAGATGGCTATGATGTCCCCCCTCGTCCTTCTTTTCGTTGATAAAAAGGGTGGCCCTGTTTGGTTTCATGGACAGAAACGTACTGATTTGGTCTTCTTATGGCTTCATATATTCAAACTGCCCTTGGTCTGGTCAGCCCTAAAAATCAGGGGGTTCTCTTCTTTTGAGCAAGGACACATATCGCTACAATGCTTGTTCGGAGGAGTTTCACGCTTGAAATGAGGAATTTATATTGTAGTGTTACATATCCCATCACACTCACTTTCTTTCCGTCTTAAGTAAAACTATCGTACCACAATGTGATTTCCTAACTCCTTTAATATATATATATATATATATGTATATATATGCCAGAATTGTAACTAAATATCTATATGCCAGAATTAAAACTAAATAACTATATGCTAGAATCGAAACTAAATAACTACAGAGTACAGAGAAGAGCCACAAAGATGATCAGGGGACTGGAGGCTAAAACATACGAGGAATGGTGGCCGGAATTGGGAATGTCCAGTTTAATGAAGAGAAGGATGAGGGGGGACAGGATAGCAATGTTCCAATATCTCAGGGGCTGCCCCAAAGAAGAGGCAGTCAAGCTCTTCTGCAAAGCCCCTGAAGAAGGCAGGACAAGAAGCAACAGATGGAAACTCATCAAGGAGAGAAGCAACCTGGAACTAAGGAGAAACTTCCCGACAGTGAGGACAATTAACCAGTGGAACCACCTGCCTCCAGAAGCGGTGAATGCTCCAACACTGGAAGTCTTTAAGAAGAGACTGGACAGCCATTTGTCCGAAATGGTATAGGGCAGCAGTTCTCAACCTATGGGTCGCGACCCCATTTGGGGTCGAACGACCATTTCACAGGGTCGCCAAACACCACAGTCCCCATTTTTTCCCCCTTTTCCCCTTGGCTGGTGCAGGGGGCAGCACGATGCAGGCCGTCGCGCTGAAAAAGGTTGAGAACCGCTGGTATAGGGTTTCCTGCCTGAGCAGGGAGTTGGACTAGATGACCTCCAAGGTCCCTTCCAACATCATCATCATCACCATCACCATCATCATCATCATCATCATCATCATCATCATCATCATCATTATTATTATTATTATTATTATCCATATGCCAGAATTGAAATTAAATACCTATATGCCGGAATTGAAACTAAATAGCTGCCTGGCTGAGGAATTCTGGGAGTTGAAGTCCACAAGTCATAAAAGGGCCAAGTTTGAAGACTCCTGGTCATAAGTGCGAAAAAACAGACAAAGCTGGCTGGGGAATTCTGGGAGTTGAAGTCCACAGGTTGTAGAGTTGTCAAGGCTGGACACCCCTGCAGTAAATGTCTAATTCTCCCCCTGCCTTTTCTCTGGTCTATTTGGAAGAAAGAAGCGAAGTTTTGTGCAGCCAAAGGCAGAGCACCTGGCCCCTTCCCCAAATGTGCCTCTGGCAGCCCAAATGTGCGGAAATCTGATATCTCCCCCCCAACCACCCCATCCCCCCCCCGTCCCCCCCCCATGCAGGGCTGTCAGGCTAATGGAAGGTCCGGGGCTGATATTTTCCAGGCTGCAAAGACTCCTGGTGGATGGAGAGCACCTGTACCTTGTTAGGGTTTTTGTGTCTGTGTGTGTGTGTGTGTGTGTGTGTGTATGGGGGGGGAATGGCCTTGTCTTTCCCCCTCCCCCTTTTAAAAAGAG
Source organism: Bothrops alternatus (assembly GCA_034064705.1). Classification (NCBI taxonomy): domain Eukaryota; kingdom Metazoa; phylum Chordata; class Lepidosauria; order Squamata; family Viperidae; genus Bothrops; species Bothrops alternatus. The sequence continues at coordinate 22,146 of JARGCV010000499.1, read as the reverse complement.
GAGGGCGAAGGAGGGAGGACGGAAGAAGAGGCAGTTTTGAGTCCTGCTCTATGGAGAGGACATGGGCAGTTTCACTTCCTTTTCACTTTGCAGAATTATTGTTTGGGACAAAACAGAGGGGAAGGGAAGGGGAGGGAAGGGAAGGGGAAAGGTAAAGAGAAAGGAATGAAGGGGGAGGGGTGGGGAAGGGAGGGAGGGAAGGGAAGGAAAGGAAGGGGAAGGGGGAAGGGAAAGGGAAGGGAAGAGAAAGGAAGAGAAGGGAAGGGAGAGGGAGAAGGAAGGGAAGGGAAGGGGGAAGGAGAAGAAGGAGAAGGAGGAAGGGAAGGGAAAGGGAAGCGAAGGCAGAAGGGAAAGGGAAAGGAAGAGAAGGGAAGGAAAGGAAGGGAGGGAAGGGAGAGGGAGAGGGAGAAGGAAGGGAAGGAGAAGAACGAGAAGGAGGAAGGGAAGGGGGAAGGAGAAGAAGGAGAAGGGGGAAGGGAAGGGAAAGGGAAGCGAAGGCAGAAGGGAAAGGGAAAGGAAGAGAAGGGAAGGAAAGGAAAGGAAGGGGAGGGAAGGGAGAGGGAGAAGGAAGGGAAGGGGGAAGGAGAAGTACGAGAAGGAGGAAGGGAAGGGGGAAGGCAGAAGGGAAAGGGAAGGGAAGAGAAAGGAAGAGAAGGGAAGGAAAGGAAAGGAAGGGGAAGGGAGGGAAGGGAGAGGGAGAGGGAGAAAGAAGGGAAGGGGGAAGGATAAGAAGGAGAAGGAGGAAGGGGGAAGGGAAGGGAAAGGTAAGGGAAGGAACCTCCTTCTCCTTTTCCTCCCTTCCTCCCTTTCCATCCCTCTCTCCCCCTTTCTCTCCCTTTCTTGCTATTCCTTCCTTCCTCTCTCCCTCCTGATTCCTTCCTCCCTTCCTTCCTTCCTCCCTCCCTCCCTCCAGTCCCAGTGTGGTGCCAGGGAAGAAAACAGGGCCGGCCTCCCGGAAGCAACTGCCTGCCTTCAACTCCCTAGAATGTCATTCTCTCCCCCCCCACCCCTCCCCCAATTCCGTGGGCTGGGTCAGGCTGGATCCCCTCCCCCGCCCGCCCGCAGGCTGGCCAAGTCCCGGGGCCAACTGCTGCTGGGTCTACAGAGAGGAAGAGGAAACGGCTTGGAAAGAAGACCCGCCTGGAAGCCTGGCCAGATGCTCCAGACAACCTTGGGGGGTGGGAGGGGGGGAAGGAAGCCGGAAGAGTTCCATGTGCCAATGCAGCAGCCTTCCCACGTCCACCTCCGCCCCCCCCCCCGCGACCCTGCATGTGAGAACGCCTCTTGCCCGTTTCTCTGGTTTGCAAAGTTCCTTTGGAGGGTGTCTGGGGGGGGGCACCGCCAGGATCTGATTCCGGAGGGCCCTTAAATTCATCCTGGGGAAAAAAAGCTATATATTTCAAGGGGAAACTAACGAACAGACAGTGAAGAATGAACTCCCCAAATAGAGAGAGGGGAGGGGAAATAGGTGGATTCAGAATAACAGAATGAGAAATTGAGGGGACCTTAGGAGGTCTTCTAGTCCAGCCCCCTGCTCAGGCAGGGAGACCCTATTCCATTCCAGACAACTGGCTGTATTGTCTCTTCTTAAAAACCTCCACCTCCACAACTTCTGGTGGCAAGCTGTTCCACTGGTTAATTGTCCTCGCTGTCGGGAAGTTTCGCCTTAGTTCCAGGTTGCTTCTCTCCTGGATGAGTTTCCATCCGTTGCTGCTTCTTGTCCTGCCTTCTTCTGGTGCTTTGGAGGATAGGTGGACCCCCAATTCTTCTTTGGGGCAGCCCCTCAGATATTCGGAGACTGCTATCCCGTCTCCCTTAGTCTTGATACAGAATAGCACAGTCGGAAGGGACCTCGGAGGTCATCTAGTCCAGCCCCCTGCTCAGCCAGGGAAACCCTTAGAGAATCATAGAATAGCAGCGTCGGAAGGGACCTCAGAGGTCATCTACTCCAACCCCCTGCTCAGGCAGGGAAACCCTTAGAGAATCATAGAATAGCAGAGTCGGAAGGGACCTCGGAGGTCATCTAGTCCAGCCCCCTGCTCAGGCAGGGAAACCCTTAGAGAATCATAGAATAGCAGAGTCGGAAGGGACCTCAGAGGTCATCTACTCCAACCCCCTGCTCAGGCAGGGAAACCCTTAGAGAATCATAGAATAGCAGAGTCGGAAGGGACCTCGGAGGTCATCTAGTCCAGCCCCCTGCTCAGGCAGGGAAACCCTTAGAGAATCATAGAATAGCAGAGTCGGAAGGGACCTCGGAGGTCATCTACTCCAACCCCCTGCTCAGGCAGGGAAACCCTTAGAGAATCATAGAATAGCAGTCGGAAGGGACCTCGGAGGTCATCTACTCCAACCCCCTGCTCAGGCAGGGAAACCCTTAGAGAATCATAGAATAGCAGAGTCGGAAGGGACCTCAGAGGTCATCTAGTCCAACCCCCTGCTCAGGCAGGGAAACCCTTAGAGAATCATAGAATAGCAGAGTCGGAAGGGACCTCGGAGGTCATCTAGTCCAACCCCCTGCTCAGCCAGGGAAACCCTTAGAGAATCATAGAATAGCAGAGTCGGAAGGGACCTCGGAGGTCATCTAGTTCCGCCCCCTGCTCAGCCAGGGAAACCCTTAGAGAATCATAGAATAGCAGAGTCGGAAGGGACCTCGGAGGTCATCTAGTCCAACCCCCTGCTCAGGCAGGGAAACCCTTAGAGAATCATAGAATAGCAGAGTCGGAAGGGACCTCGGAGGTCATCTAGTCCAGCCCCCCGCTCAGGCAGGGAAACCCTTAGAGAATCATAGAATAGCAGAGTTGGAAGGGACCTCAGAGGTCATCTAGTCCAGCCCTCTGTCCAAGCAGGAGACCCTACGCCCTTCCAGACAAATGGCTGTCCAGTCTCTTCTTAGAAATCTCCAGGGACGGAGCTCCCACAACTTCTGTTCCCCTGATTAATTGTCCTCTCTGTCAGGAAGCTTCTCCTGAGTTCCAGGCTGCTTCTAGAATTAAGAAAGAAGGGTGGGGAAAAAACTCCTCCCTCGGGACTGGGCAAAGCTGGCGGGGACCCTTGTGAGCCAGAGGAAGTCTGGGAGGGCCGAAGAAGACCACACCTCTCGCCCTCCGGCGACATTAACAATGCCCGGGTCCACTTCAAGTTATTTATTCTAGCTTTGGTAAAAACATCCAGACTATTGTGAGGCAGGAAGCCAGCCGGCCCTTCCCGGGCAGGGCAGGGTGGATGCTGCTTGTGCATGGCTTTCATGAAATTAGTCCTGGGGTAGAAGCCAAAATAAATGAAACCCCCGACTGACCGGGGTCCGTATGGGAGAGGGAGCCTAGGCCCAGGTCGATGGCATTTGGGGCTTGCCGGACAATGACGCAAATAGGAAGGAATGGAATAGAATAGAATAGAATAGAATAGAATAGAATAGAATAGAATAGAATAGAATAGAATAGAATAGAATAGAATAGAATAGAATAGGAATAGGAATAGGAATGGAATGGAATGGAATGGAATGGAATGGAATGGAATAGAATAGAATAGAATAGAATAGAATAGAATAGAATAGAATAGAATAGAATAGAATAGAATAGGAATAGGAATAGGAATGGAATGGAATGGAATAGAATAGAATAGAATAGAATAGAATAGAATAGAATAGGATAGGATAGGATAGGATAGGATAGGAATAGGAATGGAATGGAATGGAATGGAATGGAATGGAATGGAATGGAATGGAATGGAATAGAATAGAATAGAATTTAGAATAGAATAGAATAAAATAGAATAGAATAGGAATTGGAATAGAATAGAATAGAATAGAATAGAATTTAGAATAGAATAAAATAGAATAGAACATGGATAGGATAGAATAGAATAGAATAGTATAGAACAGAACAGAATAGAAAAGAACAGAACAGAATAGAAAATATGGAATAAAATAGAATAGAAAATATGGAATAGAATAGAATAGAATAGAATAGAATAGAATAGAATAGAATAGAATAGAATAGAATAGAATAGAATAGAACAATTAACCAGTGGAACAACCTGCCTCCAGAAGTCGTGGGTGCTCCATTACTGGAGATTTTTAAAAAGAGACCAGACAGCCCTTTGTCTGAAATGATATAGGGCCTCTTGCTTGAGCAGGGGGTTGGACTAGAAGACCTTCAAGGTCCCTTCCACCTCCATTCTGATTGCTTTAGCACAGCTTCCTCTGGGTGCCTCTCCAGGCCTCTCCCCCCCCCACGTTGCCGTCTGCATCTTCCACATTCCTACACAGGAATCTGGGGTGGGGGGTGTTGGGGGACCTCCCTGTATCTGGAGGGTGGCAGAGGAGAGCGTGGAGATGGGGAGGGTAGGCATGGCTGCCAGTTGCTCCTGGCCCATCTAGGCAAGAGTTTCAGTTACAGCCCCCCAGGAGGAGCGGATGGCCGGAGAGCCCTCCCCCCCCACTTCTGCACATCTGCAGCTGGGTTGGGACTTGAAAATCAGCCAAGAGCTGGGCCGGGCCGGGATAAAGGGTGGGAGGAGAGACAAGCTGGAGGAAGAGCCGAAAGAGAGAGAGAGAAGAAGGGAAGAAAAGTGGAAGTTGAGCAGCTACGGAGGAGAAGAGGATCAAGGTAAGAGGGGAAGCTTCGCCAGGGTGTTGTGAGGAGGGGGCTTCTGCTGCCCTTGATCTGCTCTCTTGCCCCAGCTGGCATCTTCCGATTTGGACCTGGGGACAACTTTCTTGACCCTTCCTGGGGTCAAGTGGCCCTGGATCAGCTCTTCTGGGGGTCCCCCGGGGTTCCCTTGCCTGACAAAGGAAGGAGAAAGGAAGCAGTGGGGAGGGGGCTTGAGAGGGGTGGGTGGCTACGCACGGCCCCCTCGCCTCTTGGCTTTCTGCAGGGGGGGTGGGGGCTGATGGGTTGTTGGCCTCCAGATTGGAGGGGCTGCTCCTGGAGACGGGGGAGCTTGGTTGAAGGCTTCCTAGAGACCCCCCCCAGAGTGTTTGGACACTTGACCCCTTTGGCTTTAAGGGGATGGGGGTGGGTGGGCTACATCGTAAGGAGGTCATCCACAGGCACCGTAAATGCATTCCGACAGAGTTAAGGCCGAGAAAGGGGAGATCAGGCAGGGGGATCACAACCTCTGAGGAAGTTCTGGTGAACTTCCAAACCAGATCATGCCAGGTGTTGGGAACGTTCCTGGGAATGGGGAAAGTGGGAGGGGGTTTCTGGGGCTGCTCCCTTCAGCAGCTGGGCGTCTCCAGGAACTTCTTCCCCCCCCCCGTCTCCTGCCCTACCTGGGCTGCCCTCCAACCATTGCAATTCCACGACAGGAAAGGAAAGGAGCCCCCGTGGAAAGGGGCTGGAATTCCGCGTTTGCAAGGAGACAGTGGCTCCTTTTCCTTCTGGGGTGGGGAAGGGTCCTCCGTTTTTGGCCTCGGAGTTCCCAAACTGTTGAAATCTCCATCCTGGGGGAGACGTCTCCGGCTGAATCCCTGCCAGCCTCCAGCTGTTTCCAAGGCAGGAAGGCTTGCAGGCACCCGGTCGTTAAGTCCAGTTGTTTTGGGAGTGCTCTACCAGTTGGGAAGGAGCCTGGGAGGACGGTGGCCTCTGAGAAGATCCTAGGGGTGCCATCTCCCTGGGAAAAAAGATGGAGTCAGCAGGGGTGAACTGGGGGTGGGGGGGTGGGGGGGCAGGGCCTTCTGGCGAGGGACCTCCGTCTCCGTCCAGGAGGAGCTCAAGATGGATCCAGAAAGAAGGTTTAAAATCTGCTTTATGAAACGACGCCAGTTATCCTTCGAAAAAGTTGGCCCCAGAGACCCCCCTGGACATCAAGGCCCTTTGGCAGTTGGGGGGGGTCCCTCCAAACTGGACTCTTTCCCCTCCTCTCGGTTTGTTTACAGGGTGGGTGGGTGGGTGGGGTTGGCTCCTGCCATTTCAGCGCAGGCTCCATTTGGTAGGGAAGCAGTGAGATCACCATGCCAGAAACCCTGTGCCAGAAATGCAGTTCTTTCTTTCTTTCTTTCTTTCTTTCTTTCTTTCTTTCTTTCTTTCTTTCTTTCTTTCTTTCTTTCTTTCTTTCTTTCTTTCTTTCTTTCTTTCTTTCTTTCCCTTTCTTTCTTTCCCTTTCTTCCTCCCTCCTCCCTTTTTCTTTCTTTCTTTCTCTCCGCCTTGCACTTTCTTTTTCTCTCTCTTCGTTCTTCTTACTTTCTCTTCTTTCTTTCTTTCTCTCCCTTTCTTCCTCCCTCCCTCCCTCCTTCCTTTTTCTTTCTTTCTTTCTTTCTTTCTTTCTTTCTTTCTTTCTTTCTTTCTTTCTTTCTCTCTCTCTCTTTCTCTCCACCTTGCACTTTCTTTTTCTCTCTCTTCGTTCTTCGTTCTTTCTTACTTTCTCTTCTTTCTTTCTTTTTCTTTCTTTCCCTTTCTTCCTCCCTCCCTCCTTCCTTTTTCTTTCTCTTTCTCTCTCTCTCTTTCTCTCCGCCTTGCACTTTCTTTTTCTCTCTCTTCATTCTTCTTTCTTTCTTACTTTCTCTTCTTTCTTTCTCTTTCTCCTTTCTTTTTTCTCTCCTTGCATTCTTTCTTTCTCACTCTTTCTTTTTTCTTTCTCTTTCGTTCTCCTCCTTGCACTCTTTTTTTCTCTCCTCTCCTCTTTCTTTCTTCTTTCATACTTTCTTTCTCTCTTCTTTCTCTCTCTCTCCTCCTTGAACTTTTCTTTTCCTCTCTCTTTTTTTTCTTTCTTACTTTCTTCATTCTTTCTCTTTCTTTCTCTTCTTTCTTTCTCTCTTTCTTGCTTTCTCTCTCCTCCTTGCACTTTCTTTCTTTCTCTCTGTCTTCCCCCCCTTCCCTTCCCTTCCCTCCCCTTCCTTTCTCTCTCTCCCATTCTCCCTTTCGCATTCCACACAAGCAATGCAATGAAACCACAGGAGAGGCTGCTATAGCATTTCACCTCCACAATAGCATTGTGGAGATAAAAGGGAAAGAAACATTAACGTCGGCCTCTTGACCTTGATCACCCCAGGAACAGCCTGGCCCTCCTCACCCTCCGCCGCTCCTACGGTTGAGAGAGTAGAACATGCCAGGCGGCACCCAGGAACGGAATGGGAAAATAAACGGGAGGATGAAAACATGAAGCCCCTTCTAATCAGCTGACTCAGCTCAGACAGGCTGGCCGGGATTGCCCCCCACCCCCAGGCAGGGGGCTCAGAGGAGAAGACCGCTCTTTCTCCAGGACTGTCCAGGGACCGTCCATCCATAGAAGAGGGTATGGGTAGCCCAGGGTTGGACGGTGGGGTCCTCGCTGCTCCCTGGACCCGGTGGGTTTCTTGCAGATGAGGAGGAAGAGGAGGAGGAGGAGGAGGAGGAGGAAGGGGAGGAGGAGAAGAAGGAGAAGAAGGAGGAGGAGGAGGAGGAAGAGGAGGAGAAGGAGGAGGAAGGGGAGGAGGAGGAGCAGGGGGAGGAAGAGGAGGAGAAGGAGGAAGAGGAGGAGGAAAGGGGGGAGGAGGAGGAGGAGGAGGAGGAAGAAGGTGAGGAGGAGGAGAGGAGGAGGAAGAGGAGGAGGAGGAGGAAGGGGAGGAAGAGGAGGAGGAGGAAGAAGGGGAGGAGGAGGAAGAGGAGGAGGAGAAGGAGGAGGAAGAGGAGGAGGAGGAGGAAGGGGAGGAGGAGGAAGAGGAGGAAGAAGGGGAGGAGGAGGAAGAGGAGGAGGAGGAGGAGGAAGGGGAGGAGGAGGAAGAGGAGGAGGAGGAGGAAGGGGAGGAGGAGAAGGAAGAGGAGGAGGAAGGGGAGGAGGAGAAGGAAGAGGAGTTGTTCCGGGTTGTGAAAAGTGAAACTGATTGTCGGGAGCTCCAGAAGGATCTCTCGAAATTGTGTGAGTGGGCAACAAAGTGGCAAATGCATTTTAACCTAAACAAGTGCAAAATTATGCACATCGGGGCAAAGAACCCCAATTATACTTACCAACTGATGGGGACCAAACTTTCTGAGACAACCCAAGAAAGGGATCTTGGGGTTTTGGTGGACAGCTCGATGAAGATGTCAACCCAATGCGCAGCAGCAGTAAAAAAAGCAAATTCCATGCTTGGCATGATTAGGAAGGGAATCGAAAATAAGTCAGCAAGTGTTGTATTGCCTCTGTACAAATCGATGGTGAGACCACACTTGGAGTACTGTGTACAGTTCTGGTCACCGCACCTCAAGAAGGATATAATGGAACTGGAAAAGGTGCAAAAAAGGGCAACAAGAATGATCAAGGAAATGGAGCGCCTCCCTTATGAAACCAGATTGCAACGCCTTGGTCTCTTCAGCCTTGAAAGACGGCGTTTAAGGGGTGACTTGATCGAAGTGTATAAAATCATGCATGGGATAGAAAAGGTGGATAGAGAAAAATTCTTTTCTCTATCACACAATACCAGGACAAGGGGGCACTCCCTAAAGCTCGTAGGTAAGAAAGTGAGGACAAATAAAGGGAAATATTTCTTCACCCAGAGGGTCGTTGGTTTATGGAATTCACTTCCTGAAGGGGTCGTGACAGCTGTCAGCCTGGACAGCTTCAAGGCAGGGCTAGACAGAGTCATGGAGGCCAAGTGTATCGGTGGCTATTAAAACGGATGTCCATGTGCCGCCTCTATGTTGGTTGAGGCAGGCAGGATTCCCTTGAGTCCCATTTGTTGGGGGTCAAGGGAAAGGGAGGGTTTTGCCTTCTCTTTCTGCTCAAGATCCCCATGTACAATTGGTGGGCCACTGTGTGACACAGAATGCTGGACTCGATGGGCTTTGGCCTGATTCAGCATGGCTCTTCTTATGTTCTTAGGAGGAAGAGGAAGAGGAGGAGGAAGAAGGGGAGGAGGAGGAAGAGGAGGAGGAAGGGGAGGAGGAGAAGGAAGAGGAGGAGGAGGAGGAGGAGGAAGAGGAGGAGGACAGTGGGGTCCTTGGTGCTCTCTGAGCTTGGCTGTTTCCTTACAGACCTTTTGTTACCCAGCTAGGTAACATCTTCAGTCCCAGTGAGTAATGTGAGAGATCATCGCACTGAGGTTGTGACCTAGTGAAGCGATGAAGCATCTGTCCTTTTAAGGCTCGTCAGCTCCCCATCTCTCTTCAAGTACATAAGACAGCTGGTTCCAACCCCAATCATTCCAGGAGGTTCAAACCCTCCCCCCCACACATTTCTACACCCTCTCCTCAGATGAAAGCCTGCAGTGGTGCAGTGGTGAGAATGCAGCATTGCAGGTTGACTCTGCCCACTGCCGGCAGTTCGATCCAGGTTTATTCAACCTTCCGTCCTTCTGAGGTCGGTAAAAGGAGGACCCAGTTTGTTGGGGGCAAATATGCGGACTCTGTAAAGCGCTTAGGGAGGACTTTAAAAGCACTATGAAGCGGTATATAAGTCTAAGAGCTATTGCTAGTGCTACCGGTATCATCTATTATCTCTCTCTCAACTGTGACTATCTATCTATCCATCCATCCATCCATCCATCCATCCATCCATCCATCCATCCATCCATCTATCTATCCATCCATCCATCCATCCATCCATCCATCTATATCTATTCATCTATCTTCTATCGATCTATCCATCCATCCATCCATCCATCCATCCATCCATTCATCTATCTTCTATCTATCTATCTATCTATCTATCTATCTATCTATCTATCTATCCATCCATCCATCCATCCATCCATCCATCCATCCATCCATCCATCCATCCATCCATCCATCCATCCATCCATCCATCCATCTATCTATCTATCCATCCATCCATCCATCCATTCATGTATATCTATTCATCTATATCTATTCATCTATCTATCCATCTATCTATCCATCTATCATCTATCTATCTATCATCATAGATGATAGATGAGCTGTGGTGGCGCCGCAGTGAGAATGCAGGATTGCAGGCTGACTCTGTCCACTGCCAGGAGTTCGATTCTGACCAGCTCAAGGTTGACTCAGCCTTCCATCCTTCCGAGGTCGGTAAAAGGAAGACCCAGATTGTTGGGGGGTCACAGGCTGACTCTATAAACTGCTTGCAGAGGGCTGTCAAGCCCTGCGAAGTGGCATATAAGTCTCAACGGCTCTCCAGGCTTTGGGCAAGGAACCCAGCTGCCTGCTCCAGAAATGTTTCGCCCTCTCCTTCTGCAGCCTTGTTGCAAAATCTTAGCGGCTGCCCAGCCAGTTTCTTAGAGAGGTCGGGAGGAGTGTGTGTGTGTGTGTGTGTGTGTGTGTGTGTGTGTGTAGAAACGAGGCCTTTGGATGTGGAAAAATTGCTCCGAAAATAAATATTCATGACCGAGAGTCCTCACATTCAAAACCGTGGGGTCCCCTCCAGGGCTACGGGTGAGGAAGGGGGTCTTGGGTGCACCATGTGGTTTAAATCAACCTAACATTTTCCCCTGCCGGCAGGACACTTTCATCTCTCAGGCTGAAAATACAAAATAAGTTTGCATTTGCCCCTTGACATCACGGTGGCAAGTCAAATGCCCGAGAAGGCTGTCCCAAGGTCAGGGGAGGAAGGAGCAAAGCTAGCCAGAGTTGTGCGCTTGCAAGGGTGGCGCTTGAACACCGCAAGGCTAGGGTGGTGACTGGACTGTTGTTGTTGTTGTGAGTTGCGAAGTTGCGGCCCCATGGACCACGTTCCTCCAGGCTTTCCTGTCCTCTACCATGTTCTGGAGTCCATTGAAGCTCACGCCTGCTGCTTCAGGGACTCCATCCAGCCACCTCCTTCTCTGTCATCCCCTTCTTCTTCTCTTGCCCTCCATCTTTCCCAGCATCAGGCTCTTCTCCAGGGAGTCCTTCCTTCTCATTAGGTGGCCCAAGTCCTTAAGTCTCCACTTCAGGATCTGGCCTTCTCAAGAGCAGTCGGGGTTGATCTCCTCCAGGACTGACCGGTTGGATCGCCTTGCAGTCCAAGGGACTCGCAGGAGTCTCCTCCAGCACCAGAGTTCAAAGGCCTCCATTCTCTGGCGCTCAGCCTTTCTTACGGTCCAACTTTCACAGCCCTACATTGCAACTGGGAAAACCACGGCCTTGACTCTACGCATTTATGTTGGCAGGGTGACTTCTCTGCTTTTTAGTATGCTGTCTAGATTTGCCATGGCTTTCCTCCCCAGGAGCAAGCGTCTTTTAATGTCTTGGCTGCAGTCCCCGTCTGCAGTGATCTTGGAGCCCAGGAAGATAAAATCTGTCACTACCTCCATTTCTTCCCCATCTGTTTGCCAGGAATTGAGAGATCTTGGTTTTCTTCATGTTGAGTTTCAAGTAAACTTTTGCACTCTCCTTCTTCACCCGCATCAAGAGGCTCTTTCGTTCCTCTTCGCTTTCTGCCATTAGAGTGGTATCATCTGCATATCTTAGATTGTTGATATATATATATATGTATATATGTATATATGTATATATGTATATATGTATATATGTATATATGTATATATGTATATATGTATATATGTATATATGTATATATGTATATATGTATATATGTATATATGTATATATGTATATATGTATATATGTATATATGTATATATGTATATATGTATATATGTATATATGTATATATGTATATATGTATATATGTATATATGTATATATGTATATGTATATGTATATATATATGTAGGTCTTTGGTTCTTCGGGTTTTCTCCCGCGTAGAATTTGAAGTGTCTTGGCAACGTTTCGATGAAATCTCATTCATCATCTTCAGGCTGGTGCTTTTGGCTTCTGCTTCTAGGAGCAATGTGTGGTCTAAGCTGTTTTTTCCTTTTAACTGCCAGTGGGGGTTTGAACTGATTGGCTGGGAGCTTGGCTATGTTCTGATTGGTTAGGGGCTTGGCTGTGCTCTGGTTGGCTGGGGGGTTGGCTGTGTTCTGATTGGCTGAGGCAAGACCACAGACCAGGAGCCAGACCAGAGCTGCAACATTGGCCACTTTGAACCTCTCCAGCACAACAAAGCCCCCACCCAAACAGAACACTCCCCCAGCCAATCAGAACACAGCCAACCCCCCAGCCAATCAGAGCACAGCCAAGCCCCTAACCAATCAGAACATAGCCAAGCTCCCAGCCAATCAGTTCAAACCCCCACTGGCAGTTAAAAGGAAAAAACAGCTTAGACCACACATTGCTCCTAGAAGCAGAAGCCAAAACCACCAGCCTGAAGATGATGAATGAGATTTCATCGAAACGTTGCCAAGACACTTCAAATTCTACGCGGGAGAAAACCCGAAGAACCAAAGACCTACATACAAACACCCGCGAAAACCTCAGAAAACATACATATATATAATAGTAAGGTTGGAAGGAACCTTGGAGGTCATCTAGTCCAACCCCCTGCTCAGGCAGGAAACCCTATACTATTTCAGACAAATGGCTGTCCAGTCTCTTCTTAAAAACTTTCAGTGTTGGAGCATTCACCGCTTCTGGAGGCAGGTGGTTCCACTGGTTAATTGTTCTCCCTGTCAGGAAGTTTCTCCTTAGTTCCAGGTTGCTTCTCTCCTTGATTAGTTTCCACCCGTTGCTTCTTGTCCTGCCTTCAGGTGCTTTGGAGAATAGCTTGACTCCCTCTTCTTTGGGGCAGCCCCTGAGACACTGGAAGACTGCTATCCTGTCCCCCCTCGTCCTTCTCTTCATTAAACTAGACATGTCCTGGACTGGACTTGTTAACTGAGCCCAAACGGTCCAATTTCTTCTGCATCTCTTCCAGTCCCTTCTCAATCCTTGCTCCGGCATGGTAAACGGTTCTCCTGTTCCAGCAGGGGGTTGGACTAGAAGACCACCAGGGTCCTTTCTCGCTCTGTTATTCTGCTTCTGTCCTCCTTTCAGTGGCTCCTGCCCTTTGGGCTGTCCTCCTGTCGGCTCTCATTTCCCGTCCTTCCCCACCCTGCCCTGCCCTGCCCTGCCCATCCCTTCCTGCCTCTTTATTCAGAGAGTGGCTTAATTATGGAAACTCTGCGGCAGGAAAATCTAGATTTCCAAAAGGGTTTTCCACTCTGGGTTTCCAGCTTAGGAGCTGTCTGCCATCAAATAAGGTGTGACTTGGTTTCCCCAGCCATGCGATGGCCCAGCCGGCACTGGGCACCTTCATAGCAGTAACGGGGCTTCTGTGAGTGTTCAGCCGGCACTCGGGGGTCCCCGATATTAAAGCTGCTCTCAATTAATGAGTGTGATGCTTTTCTCTTTTGCCCAACGCAGGGAAAGGAGAGAGGCCGGTGGGTTTTATAAGAACAGAAGCCTGCCTTGATTTCTCCTGCACTTACTGACAAAGGCTGAGGACTTGTTTTTAAACATCAGCGCACGGAGGTCAGTTCTGGACAAGACACAGAGGCCGATCCTTGAATCCGAAATCAAATCATTTTATTTTATTATTTATTATTACTAATTTTTATTTTATTTATTTATTTATATTTTATTTTGCTTATTATTACTATTTTATTTTATTATTACTATTTTATTGCAATGTATTATTTTATTTTATTTTTTATTTTATTTTATTGTTACTATTTATATTTTATTTATTTATTTATATTTTATTTTGCTTATTATTACTATTTTATTTTATGATTACTATTTTATTGTATTGTATTATTTTATTTTTTATTTTATTTTATTTTATTATTACTATTTTTTATTTTATTTATTAATTTTTATTTTATTTTGCTTATTACTATTTTATTTTATTACTATTTTATTGTATTATTTTATTTTTTATTTTATTTTATTTTATTATTACTATTTTTTATTTTATTTTTTTATTTTTATTTTATTTTGCTTATTATTACTATTTTATTTTATGATTACTATTTTATTGTATTGTATTATTTTATTTTTTATTTTATTTTATTTTATTATTACTATTTTTTATTTTATTTATTAATTTTTATTTTATTTTGCTTATTACTATTTTATTTTATTACTATTTTATTGTATTATTTTATTTTTTATTTTATTTTATTTTATTATTACTATTTTTTATTTTATTTTTTTATTTTTATTTTATTTTGCTTATTATTACTATTTTATTTTATGATTACTATTTTATTGTATTGTATTATTTTATTTTTTATTTCATTTTATTTTATTATTACTATTTTATTTTAGTTTATTTTACTTGATTTTATTTACTATGACTATTTTATTTTATTTTTTATTTTATTTTACTTATGACTATTTTATTTTATTATGGCTCTTTTACTGTATTGTATTGTATTATTTTTTGTTTTGTTTTATTATTGCTATTTTATTTTATTATGACTCTTTTATTTTATTTTTACTTTATTATTTTATTTTTACTTTATTACTTTATTTTATTTAAGTTTATTAAATTTCTACGATACTCGTCTCACAGCAACTCTGGGAGGCGGATAACGCAGGTGGTCCTCAACTTACGACAGTTCGTTTGGCGGCTGCTCAAAGTTACGACGGCATTGAAAAAAAGCAATTTTCACACTTACGACCTTTGCAGCATCCCCCCCCACGGTCACGTGATCAAAATTCAGACGCTTGGCCACTGACTCATACTTATGACGGTTGCCCTGTCCCAGGGGATCATGTGGTCCCCTTTGGTGACCTCCCGGCGAGCAAAGTCAGTGGGGGAAGCCGGATTCATTTAATGACCGTGTTATTAACTTATCAGCTGTGGTGATTCACTTAATAACAGTGGCAAGAAAGGTCATAAAGTGGGGCAACACCCACTTAACAAATGTCTCACTTAACCACAGACATGTTGGGCTCCGTTGTGGTCGTCAGTTGAGGACCACCTGTAGAGTAAAAAGTAAAAAAAAAAAACAATAACAATTTAAAAAAACGGAAGAGAAAAGCCGAAAACCAAGATAATCGTGTACCGGCAGTCCTCGAGGTACGACCACAATTGAGCCCGATATTTTCTGCTGTTAAATGAAACATTTGTTCAGTGAGTTTGGCCCCATTTTACGACCTTCCTCGCCTCAGTTGTTAAGTGAATCACTGCAGGGGCTTAATTAGTCACACGGTCGTTAAGTGAATCTGGCTTTCCCCCCCTCCCATTGACTTTGCAGGTGGGAAGATCGCAAAAGGGGATCGCGTGATCCTCCCGGGACACGGCAACTGTCATAAGTATGAGTCAGTGGCCGAGTGTCTGAATTTTGATCACGTGACCGTGGGGAGGGGGATGCTGCAAAAGGTCGCAAGTGTGAAAAACGGCCATAAACTGCTTTTTTTCAAGTGCCGTCGTAACTTTGAGCGGCCGCCAAACGAACTGTCGTAGGTTGAGGACCACCTGTGTTATCAGCCTCCCAGAGTTGCTGTGAGATGGACAGCACGGAAGTTTAATAAACTTTAAAAAATAAAATGAAAACTAAACAAAGTAAAAATAATAAAATAAAATAGTAATGATCAAACGGTCGTAAGTGTGAAAAAGGATCCTAAGTCCCTTTCTTCAGTGCTGCTCTAACTTTGGACGGTCGCTAAATGAACTTTTGTAAGTCAAGGACCGTAATTTGGGGCAAATCAGTTCTGAAGTGGAAATATTATAAAATCCGTCTGGCAGTGAACCCATTTGGATTTATTTTTGTTTAAGAGGTCCCTGCCTGCAAAAACCACAAATAGCAAACAAATATCCTCTTTTTTTTGCCCCTCTTTGTTCCATGGATGGAAAAGGACAGCTGAGGGAGGTAACCAACAGGTACCATCAAAACATTTGTGCGATTGTGATCTCCAGAATTGTGTTTGTGGTCGGAAATGGCTGTTCTGGGGCCTCCATACGAGAAGCAGCTCCAAACAGATACCAAAGCAGAGGAGAAAAAAAGAATTAAAATGACAACTGCGAAAGGGCAGAGATTAAAATGGCGGAGGTGAAGCTGGTCACCCTGCAGCACAAATAGAGACAGTTGCACACTTAAATATTTTGTTTTGTTTCACGTGTGCAGTCGTGGCTTCGGTGTCAATCCATTTAGGATATTTCTCTTCGTTATTCTAGGCCGGGGGTAGGCCACCGTGGCTCTTTTATGACTGGTGGACTTCAACTCCCAGAATTCCTGAGCCAGCCACGCTGAGGGGAAAGGGGGAGGTTTCCAAGCTGAGCCAAGCTGGCTCAGGAATTCTGGGAGTTGAAGTCCACGAGTCATAAAGCGGCCTAGGCCCAGGCCAAGGGTAGGCAACCTTGGTCTCTTTTATGACTGGTGGACTTCAACTCCCAGAATTCCTGAGCCAGCATGTGGGAACTATGATCCTTTTATGACTCGTGGACTTCGACTCCCAGAATTCCTGAGCCAGCCTGGCTCAGCTTGGAAACCTCTCCCTTTCCCTTCAGCATGGCTGGCTCAGGAATTCTGGGAGTTGAAGTCCACGAGTCATAAAAGAGCCAAGGTTGCCTACCTCTGGCCTAGGCCTAGGCCGCTTTATGACAGGTGGACTTCAACTCCCAGAATTCCTGAGCCAGCCTGGCTCAGCTTGGAAACCTGTCCCTTCCCCTCAGCATGGCTGGCTCAGGAATTCTGGGAGTTGAAGTCCACGAGTCATAAAAGAGCCAAGGTTGCCTACCTCTGGCCTAGGCCTAGGCCGCTTTATGACTGGTGGACTTCAACTCCCAGAATTCCTGAGCCAGCATGGCTCAGCTTGGAAACCTCTCCCTTCCCCTCAGTATGGCTGGCTCAGGAATTCTGGGAGTTGAAGTCCACGTCATAAAGAGGCCACAGATTCCCATCTTGGCTCAGGAATTCTGGGAGTTGAAGTCCACAGGTCTTAACGTGGCCAAGGTTGGGGACCCTTGATATAAGGTCTCCTGCTTGAGCAGGGGGTTGGATTAGAAGACCTCCAAGGCCCCTTCCAGCTCTATTCTGATTGATATGTTCTCCCTGTTTTTCAGGCACGAGGGTGATGTGAAGATGTCCACAACCCTTGCGGTTCCCACAATGCATACGCTGCAAATCGGTAAGGAAAAAAAACGCAACGTCCACGGTTTGATCCTGGATGGGAGGGGGGCATTGTGAGGGTCTCTTGGAGAATGCTGGACTCAGGGTCAGGGGCTTCCCGGGAAGGGAGTTGGGATGCTGCTCAGGTCAGCCAGCTTGTTGTAGCCAAGATGGATGACCCCCCCCCCAATATGTAGAGGATCACTTGCAGGTCCCGGCTCCCCAGATCTTGGCTCTGCCCTAATCAGTCAGAATAGAGCAGGAAGGGACCTTGGAGATCTTCTAGCCCAACCCCCTGCCCATGGCAGGACACCTTATGCCATTCTGGACAATCTCTTGCTAAAAACCTCCAGTGATGGAGTATCCACAACTTCTGGTGGCAAGTCGTTCCACCGGTTAATTGTCATCATTGATAGGAAATTTCCCCTTAATTCCAGGTTGCTTCTCCCCTTGACGAGTTTCCATCCGTTGTTTCTTGTTTTGCCTTCTTCGGCAGCTTTGGAGAATAATTTGACCCCCTCTTCCTTGTGGTAGCCCCTCAGATACTGGAATATGGCTATCATGTATTGATATATGTATCAGTATATAATAATAATAATTATTATTATTATTATTATTATTATTATTATTATTATATCTGAAGGACAATGATGAAATTAGTATATCAGGAAGGCTTACTGACTACTGGAGAGACCAAAATGGCCTGCAAGAAAGACCACATGAAGAACAGAATAGAGGCATTGGAAGACAAAGCACTACATGGCCAGTACATTAAAAAAAATAGCTGGGAAAGCAGATAATAACAAGACCTGGCAATGGCTAAGAGCAGGAAAATTGAAGAAGGAGACCGAGGGACTAATTCTGGCTGCACAAGACCAAGCCTTAAGGACAAATGCATATAAAGTCAAAATTGAGAAGATAGCAACAGACAGTAAGTGCCGCCTATGCAAAGAAGCTGAAGAAACAGTGGACCACCTGGTAAGCTGCTGCAAGAAGATCGCACAGACTAACTACAAGCAGCGGCATGACAAAGTAGCAACAACGGTGCATTGGAAGATCTGCAAGAAATATCATTTGCCTGTAAGCAAAAACTGGTGGGATCATAAAATAGAGAAAGTCATAGAAAATGATAAAATTAAACCGCTCTGGGACTTCAGAATTCAAACAGACAAGCACCTGCAACATAACACCCCGGACTTAACAATTGTCGATAAGAAAGACAAAAAAGTCTGGATGGTGGACGTGGCAGTGCCTGGAGACAGCAGAATAGACGAGAAAGAACTGGAGAAGATCACAAAATACAAAGACCTACAAATAGAAATAGAAAGACTGTGGCAAAAGCAAGGAAGGGTAGTACCAATAGTAACAGGCGCCATGGGTGCAATCCCAAAACAACTGGAGCACCACTTGGACACCATCATCGGCATTGACAAATTTATTTATTTATTTGTTCAGGCTTGTATGCCGCTCCTCTCCGAAGACTCGCCATTAGTCAATTGCAAAAGGCGGCCTTACTAGGAACTGCTTCCATCCTGTGACGAGATCTGTAACACCATCAAACATCCACATCTGCCTATCGCAGGTCCTGGGTAAGGACTCGATAGGTAGACAAAAATGCCAATTCCAGTCTGAAGATCTGGCTGACTGTGCGATGATCCATAATAATAATAATAATAATAATAATAATAATAATAATAATAATAATAATAATAATAATAATTGGAAGGGACCTTGGAGGTCATCTAGTCCAACCCTCTGCTCAGACAAAAAACCCTATACCATTTCGGACAAATGGCTGTCCGGTCTCTTCTTAAAAACTTCCAGTGTTGGAGCATTCGCCGCTTCTGGAGGCAGGTGGTTCCACTGATTAATTGTTCTAACTGTCAGGAAGTTTCTTCTTAGTTCCAGGTTGCTTCTCTCCTGGATGAGTTTCCACCCGTTGCTTCTTGTCCTGCCTTCTTCAGGCGCTTTGGAGAATAGCTTGACTCCCTCTTCTTTGGGGAAGCCCCTGAGATACTGGAATGCTGCTATCCTGTCCCCCCTCGTCCTTCTCTTCATTAAACTAGACATCCCCAATTCCAGCTCCATATATATGCATGGTGACCCCAGCAAAGTCCCCATGGGGGGGCTCCCCATCTGAGTCCTGGTTCTCCTCCCAGGGTCACCGGGCGTCACCAGGTCGGCCATAACATGGGGATGGGCCTCTCTGTCCATCCTGAACAGTAGCTGGGGCCTGTCAGCCAGGAACTGTCCCTGCTGCTCCGAGGTGGAGATTGAGGGGGGGGGAGAGGAAGCAATTAGCTGGACTCCTTAATGGGAACCATATGTGGGGCACACAAAGCCTCTGAGTGCCTCTGCCGGCCATCCCACCCTGCCTGCGTGGGCGAGACCAGCCTTCCGGCATTTCACGCTCTCCGGCATTAAATCTGGCTGCCTCTTGTTTGGGTTGAGGTCCATCCCGACGACGTCCCTGTGGGTTTTCAAGTGTGGCTCTTTGGACAACATTGGCTGGACGGTTTTAATCCAATCCAGGGGGGGGGGAGCTGTGCTAGTCTATGGGTGGGGGCACGGCAGGGGGCAGAACCTTCCAGCTGGGAAGGTCAGAAAAGGAGGATCATGCAACTGTCATAAAGACGAGTTGTTCGCCAAATGTTTCCGTTTTGAGTTTTTCGCCCTGCGACGATCGTCCGGCGTGAAAAAAGGAGACATAAGAACATAAGAACCTAAGAAGAGCCCTGCTGAATCAGGCCAAAGCCCATCGAGTCCAGCATTCTGTGTCACACAGTGGCCCACCAATTGTACATGGGGATCTTGAGCAGAAAGAGAAGGCAAAACCCTCCCTTTCCCTTGACCCCCAACAAATGGTACTCAAGGGAATCCTGCCTGCCTCAACCAACATAGAGGCGGCACATGGACATCCGTTTTAATAACCCCCGATACACTTGGCATCCATGAATCTATCTAGCCCTGTCTTGAAGCTGTCCAGGCTGACAGCTGTCACGACCCCTTCAGGAAGTGAATTCCATAAACCAACGACCCTCTGGGTGAAGAAATATTTCCCTTTATTTGTCCTCACTTTCTTAGCTATGAGCTTTAGAGAGTGCCCCCTTGTCCTGGTATTGTGTGATAGAGAAAAGAATTTTTCTCTATCCACCTTTTCTATCCCATGCATGATTTTATACACTTCGATCAAGTCACCCCTTAAACGCCGTCTTTCAAGGCTGAAGAGACCAAGGCGTTGCAATCTGGTTTCATAAGGGAGGTGCTCCATTTCCTTGATCATTCTTGCTGCCCTTTTTTGCACCTTTTCCAGTTCCATTATATCCTTGAGGTGCGGTGACCAGAACTGTACACAGTACTCCAAGTGTGGTCTCACCATCAATTTGTACAGAGGCAATACAACAAGTGGCTTTTTTGCAATGCTGTTGTAACTTTGAACGGTCACTAAAAGGGATGGGGGTAAATTGAGGACTGGTTGAATCTTGGAAAAAAAAGATAAGAGGGGTCTCCTTCCACAAAGTGGGGGTGGTGGCGGTAGAGAAGAATCCAGTCCCGCTTGTCTAATGAGATTTCTCCTCAACTGGGCGACTAGGGTTGTGTTGTGATTCTGTGCCAGCCTGTGCTTGCAACAGCTGAGTCTGAGGAATCTGAGGAGGAGGTGGAGGAGGCAATTGAAGGGCCATCAGGGGCAGAGGGAGGATCGGATGAATTACAGGACTCATGGTTTGAATGCAGAGCCTGGGCCCTCCAGTCGTGTTCCTGATGAAGCTCAGCTGGGTGAGGAGAATGAGTCAGACTCGGAGGACTCACACCTGATGGACTTGCTAATTGACGCTCGCACACGTCGTCAATTAGCGAGAGTAAATCAGCAGCAGTCAATACGGCAACTCCAGAGGAAAAGGAGAAGGCAATGAGAGACAACGCCTTGGGACTGCTGAATAAAGGGAGGAGGTGTGGGCGGTGCTGGTTGCTGAAGGCAACCATTTGCAAAGTGCTTCTTAGAATCCTGGTCTGTTCGTCTTGCGTGTGACTTCTCTTCTGTTTGCATCACGTTTTTCCTATGGACTATTTCCTTCCTTTGGACTTGAGTTTTGCTGTTTGTGTTTTGGACTATTTGACAGGTTTGTCACCCATATTAAAAGGGGTTTGTTTTGTTTTAAAGTCTCCAGCCTATTGCATTTCTTTATGCTGTAAGCCGCCCTGAGTTCCCGGAATAGGGCGGCATAGAAATTTAATAAATAATAATAATAATAATAATAATAATCAGCAATAGGGGTTTGGTCCTTGTGCCTTTAACAAGGATGGCAATAGGCTAGGATAGAACAGGCTGGACTAGAGGACCTCCAAGGTCCCTTCCAACTCTGTTGCCTATGGAGATTCTCCGTCACTCAGGTTAGGGTTGTCCCAAAGGTACTTTTTCCAGGAGACAACTGGACTTCCTTGTTTTTCTCTGAAGTCCTTTCGCTTCCCATCCAAGAAGTTTCTTCAGGTTCTGACTGGATGGTGGGGAACGGAAGGATTTATACTCCTTGCAGAGAGCTGGTCATTTGCCTTCGTTTTAGAGAGTCATTGAGGCTACCTGGAGATTTACCTGTGTCCTCGGGTCACCTGGGTGGTGCAAATGCGGGTGGAGACTTCTTGGAAGTGTTGAAAAGATGCCAAGAAGGCTCCGCCCCCATCTGCACCACCCAGGTGACCCCGAAGAGAAAGATAAGCCTCCAGGTAGCCTCAATGACTCTCTAAAAAGAATGCAAATGACCAGTTCTCTGCAAGGAGTATAAATCTTTCCCTCCTTCTCTCCCACGAGAAAGATTGTTTCTCAGCCCCTCTCTTCCCTTCCCTTCTTCTTCGCCAGGGACAAATGGGGAGCGGTCCCGTACCCCGTCTCCGCCGAGTTCTCCCGGGCTCCACAGCGACAGCTGCAGCATTGCACCCCTCACCCCATCTCAGTCACCGGTAAGCGGAAGCCTTGTCCCCTCCCTCAAATCTGGTTGAAGCTCCCCCCCCCAAAGTAGGGGGTAAGACGGGTGCTGGGTGGGCTTGCCAAGTAGTGCTGAAGCCCGGAGCTGCGCTGGCTGGGGGGATTCTGGGAACTGAAGTCCACCCGTCAGAAAAGTGGCCTCGGTTAGACGCCCTGCTCTAGGACCAAGACTGGGGCCCCTGGGGCCGGGGGCCGGATGCGGCACCCGGGGGTCCTCTGCATCCTGGCCTGTGTCTTACAGAGGAGTGAGATCCGGAGGCGAGAGGCGGCTCCTTTCGGCGTGGTGGTGGCCATTGACTTTGGGACCACGTCC